>JAWDJD010000002.1:431335140-431577640 GCA_035047305.1 Bradypodion pumilum | reverse complement strand
TGCTGCCTGGGGAAAGGGTTATTTTTCACACCAATTATCAACCAATAAAAATTTAGGGGAGTTACAAGAATAAGCTGAGAAAGTCTTGGCAGAAGAATGCAAATAAGATAAGGCAGCAGTATCCCATCTGGCTTCATTGCCACTGAGTAGCTTGACACCTGGGGAATTTTCTGATGGATGGAAAAGACTCATAACTCAATGGAGCCCATATCCCACAGGGGGACTTCCATTCCCAGAAGCCTAAGTCAGTACATTGGCTGATCAGTGTTTTGGGGAATTGACTTAGGCTTCTGGGAATTGAAGTCCAAAAGTCAAAGGTTGGGAAACACTTGTCTAACTGAATAGTTGAAGTGACCTTTTCCCATGTCCCTAGACATGTACAGAGATGTTACATTTCATCAGGTGGCCTCTGTCTGAGCTTGAGACATCAAGTAAGGGACGTTTCATTGAACAGGCAACACATTAATTATTTGAAGCAGAGGCATGCTGGCTTGGGCTAGCGGAGGCTGGGGGCCACTAAATACATAGGCCAGATTATTCTGTTATTTTATGTTTTATGTGGATCTTGACAACAACAGCAGAAGGTAAGAAGAGAAGGAGGAGGCATAAACTTTTGGTGGATCCCCTCTCAGAAACATGCACTTCACATGATTTTCAGTACTCTTTGTATGCCGAAACATAAAGGTGATGGTCTCCCTTGCTTGAAGGCCAGTCATGTATGATGCTAGTGGGTAGTGTTCATTTGTTTTCAGTAAAAAAGCCAACACTGTCTGCAGACATTTCTGTAGTCAAGTGGAAGAATTCATGGAACAGTTACCTTTCCTGCCAAAGCAGTACCTGTTTATCTACTTGAAATTTCTTGCTTTCAAACTGTTAGTCTGGCAGCAACTGGGACAGACGCAGTGGTGGGCCTCAACAGGTTTGCACCAGTTCACCAGAACTGGTAGCAGAAATTCTGGCTGGCCGCGCCCATCCAAGTTTTGAAATAAAGTAGTCCTAATTTGGATGCCCCTGGCTACGCCCACCATACCACCCCGCAGTGTGGTAGCAATTTTTTGTTTGCAGCCCACCACTGGACAGACAACAGGAGCTCACTCCATCGTGCAGCACTCAAGTCTTGAACTGCCGACCTTCTGGTCATCAAGCTCAGTGTCTTAACCACTAAGCCACCACGGCTCATATGCTGAACCATGCAGACATATTTAGATAGATAGATAGATAGATAGATAGATAAATCTTTATTGTCATTGTCCTGCACAGAACAACGAGATGGGGGGGGGGAGACACCTAACAACCCAACAAAACCTAAACAAAATACAACTATACAAAATTATCAACATACTCCCACTCCACATATACATATTTAACCCCTAAAAAGCTCTAATTTATTTATTTATTTATTTTATTACACCACCCATTTATATGGGATCCCACTCTAGGCAGATTTAAATACTGTATGTTTTCTCATCAGACAATTGAGAAACTTCTAGAAAACGTTTTGTTTGTTTCCATCTTATTCCTAACAACTCTCTGGGGCTGGTGAGATGGGGAAGAAGTGGGTTAAGAATCAGTTATATAACAGAATGCTTTGGGAAAGAATCCTTATATGACCTTCATTCCTTTCTTTTTGCTTTAAATTTGCTTTGCAAAACAACAACAAAACAGGAAGAATAAAGCAAAGAAGAAAAAATGCTATGTAGAACAAGGATGTTCTTGTTTATGCAAATGAAAACAGAAAGAAGCAGAATTTGGGGTTGCCCCCCCCCCATACTAAAGTTTTAAAAACTGGGAAGACAAGATCAGAGGGCAAAAAGGAAAGAATGAAAATGCACAGCCTGGAACAATCTTAAAAGAGACATTACACCCCTAGAGAGTTTTGGATGAAATTGTCTTCCTTCCATATGTTGCTTGCTGAAGCTCAGAGCAGCCCAAGTATATATGTGTTTTTTTTATAAAAAAAACAACAACTGGAAATGAAGTAGCTCCAAGGGAGAGAGGTTTAAAAAATGAGACATGGAGAAGAGGGGAGAGAGAGAGAGTTTAATCCCCACGAGAGACCAAAGTAAAATAAGGAATTTACACGGCCTACTCCATGGGGATTTTCCTTCCCACTTGCAATAACTGTAGCCCTTTGAGGATTTTTCTTTCTTTTTTCTTTTTGGCAGAATATGAGACTCTACCATAGTCCTGTAAATTAGTCAACTAACTGCTAGGTGAGAGCCTTGCTGGGGCGCTGAGGTTTGAGTGATGTAACTAGGCAGTGTTACCCATTTCTTGCCAATGATGTTAGGCTGGGACTAAAACTGACCAAAGCGTCCTCCATCAGATCCCTTGGGCCAGGTGAAAGTGGAGGGAACACATCATGGTCCACCTAGCCAGCGGGTGATGTGATATCCAAATGGCTAAAAAAGGATGCAAATGGACTAGATTTTTCAGGTCCATTTGCATGTGTGAATGTCGTCGCGGAGATGTCTACCAATGTGTGAAGTCCCCACTGAATAACAATGCCAAGGTATTCAAGGCGATTGCTAAACTCCTGGGATATCTTAAAATGCTGATATTCTAAACAAGGAGAAACAGTGGAAATAAGAAAGAAGAATGCTTCAATAATTTGCTTCTCGTGCCCTGAAGAAGATACCCTGCAAGGAAAGTGGTGAAGGAAGACATTTGTATGTCGTATATCCGTTTAGTCTTCTCAAACTTTGCAGTATTTACCACAGTTCCATTTTCTTTTCTCCTACTAAAGAAGAGTGCAATTTTCTGTAATTCTTCTCCAGAAATGAAAGAAGAGCACAGCAACTAGGCTTTTTGCCTAGTCGCCACATTTAGGCATGAGTAGACTGGAGCGCACCATGCACTTTTGGTGAGCTCTCCACCACCTGAAGCAGGAAGTAAAGCTGTGCCCTTCCCTCATTGTTCCATCAAGACACCTCACCTCTCCAAAAGAAATAGAACATTTATGCTTTCCAAGGAAAAAATATATATCTCGGGCCCATTTTCATCCTGTGTCCTACCACACGATGACAAGAATTCTCACAGATGTGGTGCCCATACCCTGCATGAATCCCACCCCCCAAAAGAGAAGAATGCATTAGCAAAAGGACTATAAAGCAGCCACATTCCCACCTCCGGAAAGATTCCCTCCTCTGGAAAGATGCTACTTGTCCTAGGTGCTAAAATTGCCTTTTACCCACTGATTCTTCTACTTAATTAGGGCTGAAGGGAGATTGAGTCATTTGTTTGTTTTTTTTTAAAAAAATTGCATTTCCCCTTCAAAGAGATGAGAGACCAGGGTGGATAAAAATCAATGATTTTAAAAATAAAATTTAAAAAATCTGATTTTTTTAAATATAAATCTGATTTTTAAAATTTAAATCTGATTTTTTTGATTTAAATGCTTTTTGAGGAAAAATCTCTCTAAAGATCGTGTTCTAGTTAAGATACATTATAGTCCAAAGGTTATTCATTATGAAATTAGTTTTTAATTATGTGGCCTAAGGCTGTATTAATCCATTCACAATGTCATGCTCTCCCAGAGGTTTCTGATTATTTGGGGCAATTTTCCTATCTAGAAGATATTATCAAATCAAATGCTTGGTTTTGCTGTTTTCAAAACTGTGCATTTGGATTTGCAATGATAACATGCCTCTTTCATTCATAGCAAGAAATGTTATAAAATAAACATCATAATTGAGAAAAAGACCTTAATCCCTCTGCAAATCTATGTACACAGAATCAACCCCCTTACCTCTTAAGTGCTGCTACGTTTCAAGAAGTTCCATGAATAGAAGGTTGTTTGGAATGGAATAGCACAAGGAGCAAAGTTTGAGGAGGGAGGGGCAAGCAGTAAAATAAAAGTGAAACCTTTTGAGGACGGAACTCTGCATCTTGAGAACTTTATAAAGGACAACAGAGCAGTTGTCCAAATATGAATGATTAACCTATTAAACTGGAGATAGTTCACCTTGCAGTAATTTCATAATCATCTATGTATTTCTAATGGTATATAACCACCAAATCAGTAATTTTCTGATACAACTGTAAAACTACTGTAATCTGAAAAGTTATTATTCTAAAAATGAAACCTTTATCTGGTTGTAAATATTAAGATTAAAACAACTCCAGCAAAAATGAGTCTTTATGTAGAAAATCATGATTTAAATTAAGCCTTACTGACTAGTGATTTAAATCGTGATTTAAATAATGATTTAAATCAAAGTGATTTAAATCAAATACACCCTGTGAGAGACAAAGATTTTCCCTAGAATATTCAATAAAAACAGGTAATTACAGAAAACTGGTCTAGTCTTGTGCACTTTTCAACCCTGATCATAATGGCCTTATATCTACTCCTTTACGAAATCATGTATATTATTTCAGTTGTGAAACACATGATTTATTGTATTTATTTATTTTCTAATTTGTATTGCCACCCAACTCCAAAGACTCTGGGCGGCTCACAGAAAATTAAACCAATTGCAGTTGAAAAAGCAATAATAAAAACATCCATTAAAAACTACTGAGAAAAGTTTTTAAAAGATTAAAAGGGAGAGAGTGTGTTCTTACTAAAGTAAAGTGTTCTTCCTCGAGCCCATATTTTATATTACAAGAGCAGTATTATTCATATGTTACAGTAAAAGCCAACAGCAAAAGCATTGGAAAGTGCCCAGAATCCTGTTGCTTGAGCATACTGGTGTAAGTGAAACTGTGTACCTCATAGCAACAAATTGCTCCCAAATAAGTTGTCAGTACTCGTCACACCAATCCACATACATACCTGGAATGTAAGGAGGAATACTAGTAGCAACTCATTAACTATTGGTAATTTGCTGCTGTAATTTATGCCGCTGCGTTTATGCTGCTATAAGTAAACAAGAGACTTTTGGCTATTATAGAGTAAAGGTAAAGGTAAAGGTTTCCCTTGCTCGAAAGCCAGTCGTATCCGACTCTAGGGTGCAGTGCTCATCTCTGTTTCTAAGCCGAAGAGCCAGCGTTGTCTGCTTCTGCAGACGTTTCCGTGGTCATGTGGCAGGCATGACTAGACACCGGAGCGCACGGAACGCTGTTACCTTCCCACCGAAGTGGTCCCTATTTATCTACTTGCAATTTCTTGCTTTCGAACTGCTAGGTTGGCAGGAGCTGGGACGAAGACGGGAGCTCATTTCCGTCCTGCAGTACTCGGGAATCGAACTGCTGACCTTCTGCTTCCCAGTCAGCGTCTTAGCAACTTGAGCTACTGCAGAATATAAAATAAGCACACAGAAACCTGAACACTTCTGTGTTTGAGAAGCTTAGGATGACATTACTTGCATTGAGCAAGCCATATATTGTGTTGAATCATTCTCGGAACTGGACAGAACAATTGATTTCATCATACCTTCAATTCTCATGTTTGATCTTAAAGGAAAGTGCACAGTGAACTTATAACAACAGTATCTTGTTCCAACAACAGTGAGAACTGGGAGGAATTATTGATTCTTTTGTTGGTTTTGACAGATTGCATGAACGTTACATATTTGCACCTCCTGTGCCTTGATGTGGCATTATTATTATTATTATTATTATTATTATTATTATTATTATTATTATTATTATTATTATTATTATTATTATTATTATTATTATTATTATTATTATTATTATTATTATTATTATTATTATTATTATTATTATTATTATTATTATTATTATTATTATTATTATGTTTCCTCCTCAGCCAAAAGTCTATGACTCGGATTGCAATTTTTTTCACATTGTGAAATCAGTTGTTGCACAAAGTACTACAGCTGCTACCTAATTTCATAGACTTTTTAAACAACAGAAGCAGTGGATGGGTTGTTTGAATCTTCTTAATCAGCTAGTTGCTCCTTCTGTGCATGTGTCATCTTCCCAAAGGAAAAATGCACTAGCTGCAAAACATAGAAAACATTAACCAACAAAACTTCTCACATTCTTACACACTATGAGAACTTCTAATGGGCAGGATGTTTTGGTACCATATATACTCGAGTATAAGCTGAGTTTTTAGCCTCAAAAATGAGCTCCAAAAAGGGGACTCATTTTATACTCGGGTAAATGACCACAATGATCTCAGAATTGTGTTGGATAGAGATATACCAACAATTTAATTAATTTTACTATATTTTCATGTATGAGTATTTTGATTAGAAACTCACTAGCAGCTGCTGCATTTTCCAACCTTGGCTTACACTTGGGTCAATCTATTTTCCTAGGTTTTCAGGTCAAAATTAGGTACCTCAGCTTATATTCGGGTCAACTAAAAACAGGAATTTAGAGAAATGTTCATATCTCTTGCGAGTAGGAAAACAAAATCTTATAATGCATTGGACAAGTGGGATTTGGAAGAAACCAAGAATTTCAAGAGCAAGAGCTGTTCGGATTCTTGGAATGCATAGGCTGTAGGTCTGGTTGTCAAATAATCCCATTGTCTTCCAACTATATATATATATACACACACACACACACTATACACACACACACACACAAGGCATAAAAGAAATGCATAAAATAAAAATAAAAAACGAAAAAACGTAAGATATTTGTTATATTTTCTTATTGTAAGTACACAGGAATGACACCAAGGAACGGAAAATAGCACAACCTGGCTCTTTCCCCCATCCACTAGCTGCTACTCACACAAACACAAAACTATCCAAACTTTTCCAAATTTGACACAGAGGAAGCCCATATTGTCTACTGTTACTCTTCTAAATATGGCTATGGTTAAAAAAATACATTGAAAGGTTATGTCACTTTTCTGAACTGATACTGATGGGATGCTGTTTTTACTAGTCATGTGGTATCAGAGGTGTTTTGTGAATTGCTTGGTGTTTGTTTGTAAATAATAGTGAGCACAAAAGGAGATCCTGTAGATCATTTTGACTACAGGTCAACGTGGAGATTGTTATCAACATTGAAAGTGGCTTTTTCTACATAAAGCCTGGTATCTTTTTTCCTGCTGTTCCACAGGCATAATATTGCAAGATATTTTGAATCACAGACTCAGAAATACTATTCCACATTCATAAGCCAAACACATTTGAATTTTAAGAATGACCCTTTTTTCTTCTTCTAATGATTTGATGAAGCACCCAAATATTTGCTTTGAATTATGCTTTAGGACAAGTGTCAGCAGCTTGTCTAAAGGTGCAATACTTGCCAGCAAGCCACTGAAACATCACAAAACATGACACTGAATCAACCTTGTAATAAAAGCATAGCTCCAGTGTTGTTAGCACATCTGTGCAGAAACTTGTTAAAGCATGAACTGGAAAATAGCATGAAACAGAGCTAAGGAGATGTCCAACAAAATGTGAAACCAAGTGTCACACACCTAAATCAACATCCTAACAACACTATGAAACTGCTGTTCCCTACAATGATGTACAGTATTTCTGCATGCCACAAAGAATGATCCGATTCAGGGATGAGATTAATGTAGCAAAGGCTATAGTATGTTATATTTCACCAGCCACCTGATAGAGAAGAAATTGCAGCAGGTCCTTTTGACAGTAGTGCTTTTATATCACTACCATACCTGTCAACCTTCCCGGATTGGCCGGGATTTCACGGTTTTCGGCGCCGATTTGCACCATTTCCCGCCCCACGCTGCCAAAACCCCGGAATTTGGCAGCGTGGGAAAGGAGGTACTGCACAGCCCTTCTGCGCAGGTTGCCTTCTACGCAAGTGGCATAGACTTCTACGCATGCGTAGAAGGATTTTACGATTGCGTAGCTCCATTCTACGCATGCGTAGAAGGCTACACCGCTTGCTTAGGAGGCTACGCCGCTTGCTTAGGAGGCTACACAAGCGGCGTATGTGTCGCCTTCTACGCATGTGTAGAAGGCGACCTGCACAGAACTGTTTGAGCAGGTCCCGTATTTTCTGGAGCCGCGGTTGACAGGTATGATCACTACTATTGTTTCTACTACTATAGTTAATTTTATTACAACTATCCACATTCTTTTACCTGTCATAATATACACCAGGGGTTCTCAACTTTACCACACCATGGGCCAGACAACTCCCCCTCAGACCACGCTGCAGGCCAGACAAAATGGTGGCGGGTGCATTTGCATGGGCATGTCCGCTTCCAGGGTCATCACTGCAGGCCAGAAGGAATGGTATTGGGGGCTGGGTCTGGCTTGTGGGTTGTAGGATGCAAATACCTGATATACACAGTAGTTTAAGCTCTTTGACGTGCATCATTCTTGTGCTGAGTATTGACAAAGATAATGAATTTGCTCTATAATTTAATTTTAATTTAATAGTCATATTTATATATGCCGCCCACTCAGGCAGAACCCGACTCAGGGTGGCATTACAACAAATTCTAAAAACACATAAAAACACTTTAAAAGACCCATATCCCACCCACCCATCCCACCCACTATAAAAAGAAGAAGAGAGAGTTCTTAATTGTTTACATAAGCCAGCAGGCGGGGACCGTGTTCCCATTTGGGCCCCACACCTGCCCTGCCAGCCAGGTCTTCAATCCTTTCCTGAAGGGCAGCAATTCTCTTTGAAGTCTTAGATCTGTTGGCAGGAGGTTCCAGAGAGTTGGTGCGGACACGGAGAAGGCCCTCCTTCGGGTGCTGGACAGATGTGCACCCCTAACTGATGGCACCATTAGAGAGCCCCTCCGGTCCGCTCTGGTTGGACGGGCAGACACTCTTGGGATGATGCGGTCTCTAAGGTATCCTGGCCCACTGCCATATAGGGCTTTAAAGGTCAAAACCAGCACCTTGAATTGCACCCGGAGACAAACTGGTAACCAGTGCAGTTCCCGAAGTAGCGGTGAGGCATGGGCATATCGCCCACATCCCATCACCACCCGGGCTGCCGCATTCTGGACCAGCTGCAGCCTCCGAATGGTCGTCAAGGGCAGCCCCATGTAGAGCGCATTACAATAATCTAGTCGGGAAGTGACCAGAGCATGGGTGACCATAAGCAAGGAGCCCCGGTTCAGGAGCGTGCGCAACTGGCAAATCACCCAAAGTTGGGCAAAAGCCCTCCTGGCCACAGCCGCTACCTGTTCTTCTAGCAGCAGCCGCGAGTCCAGAAGGACCCCCAAGTTGCGCACTGGGTCTGTCTGGGGCAAAACAGCCCCATCCAGTACCAAAGAGGGTAACTCCCTGGATAACACGGGGCCCCTTATCCACAGCCACTCTGTCTTGCTGGGATTCAGCCGAAGCCCATTGGCCCCCATCCAGACCCCAATGGCCTCCAGGCATCCGGATAGGATTTCAACAGCATCACTGGGGTCCCCACGGGCTGAGATGTACAACTGAGTGTCATCCGCGTACTGATGGTACCGCACCCCGTGGGAACGAATGATCTCACCCAGTGGCTTCATGTAGATGTTAAATAGGAGAGGAGAGAGCACCGAGCCGTGAGGCACTTAACTATACAGATTTCCACAGGGAATTCTGAGTGACCTCAGAGAACCACAGTCCTTTGAATCACTCGGAAGATAGAATTAAAACCAGTTTAAAAATTTAGTGGGAGATGCTGCACTAGAATGAAGCAAAATTTGTTCTCACTGCTTTTACAAATCAAAGAGCAAATTATATTCAGCAATATGCTGCTGCTTCTTGCATGGAATTGTATAATGGCCACACATTTCAAAAAGCTTCCTTGTGGTCAAGGGAGATGGATTTACCATCCTTTGAACAGGGATTGTGCTGGGTTTGTTTCTCCATTCAAGAATAGGTTTTTCACTGTAATGATATTCATGAAGTGACCCAAACGCTCAGTAAAGGATGTTTCCAGATGAGGCATATATTTAACAATAGCTCTGCCTCATTAACAAAATTTAATGTTTTGAACAAGATGACATTCACTAGCCCCAGAGCTCTGAGCACTTTACTGTTAAAAGTCTGCATTTTAATCCCTTTTTATTCAACCACATTAGGACTGCGGTAGAGTTGCTACATTTTTTTTCTGATAGCCTATGTATCTTTCATACTTCTGTGGGAAACAGATCCATGTGGTTCTTTTCCTACTGAGAATAGCTCTACCTGTTTAATTTGCATGGTGAAAAATTAAAGGAAACACAAATCTCTCGGTTTCAGTTTTGTTGCTGTCCTCTGTATCCAATCTGCATTTGCTTATTTTGTGAGGTTTTTAATTCCCTTCTCACATGCACATTTTTGTACATTCTCCCTAAATTGCACATTGATTCTCCACTGATTAAAGTGTATTTTCTGGATATTTACTTTCTACATTTTTTTTTTTGCTTTGAATTCCACTTTGCTTTTTGTATATTTTATTGAGGTTTTGCAAACATAATAAAACAAAGAAAGAACATATGTTTACAGAAAGAAAAAAATTGAAAAGCAACAAAAAAGAAAAATAGAACAAAATGTGAAATCACAGAATACTTATAATAACAACTTAAAATATTGTTATATTTACATTTGTTAAATTCCTCTTTATATTAAAGAAACCTAAACATATTTAACCTTCCCTTTTTCGTGTGAGGTAATCTGGAACTTATAACAATATATCTAAACTACTTGAATTATTCACCTTCAATATCAATACAAAAAAAGACAAAATTAATTATACCCTGTGATATATACAATGCCCTAGGGGGATGCGGCGTGTCCCATTCTTCTCTCAGTGAATCCAGAAACTCATTTGGTCAGGTATTGGACTGCTACCATCTCCTTTAGTTTCCACATTTTTTGAAAATGCCTCAAAGGTCTTGAAAATGTATAAATTATGTTGATATTGCAAGCAGGCAAACCCTTCACATTTTGTGTTTGTTTTGTAACCTTAAGTGGAAATAGAATGGACCAGCATTTAACAAACATAGCAGTTGCCTGCTTTGAAACATCCAATCAACAAAGTAAATGTTTATTTCCTCCAAAGGTAACCACTTTCCCTCTTTGTATAAACGTTGAGCTCTGTGTGTGGGTGTTGTACTTTAGTTCAGTTTGTCTGAATGCTTCAATTGTTCAATCTTTCTGACTCAAAATGTGTTAGTCCCAGAAAGCTACTAAATCAATACCCATCATTTGCTGTATTATATCTTTGGCATTTACCTGACGACTATATTTGAACACAAGCCTTGTAAGTAAGCATTTTTTTTCCTTCTGCTAAAGCTGTGTCTGAGTATTTGTTCAACAGAAACTAAGAGAAAAGAAAAAGAGATTTGAGTGTTTGCATTTCAAAGTATTCAACCTTCTTCCTTGATTATACGCTAGCTGCATGACTCTGCAACGATCATCCAACAAATTATTCACTCCCACAAATGAGCTTTCAGAATCATCATATTTGAATATAACATGTCGTCCTAGTCCTAGTTCTATTTTTGCTTCGGTTTTTTTCTCAAAAACTTTCAAACTTTGTAAATGTCACTCCATTCAGGATGGTAAATGTATAGTGAGAGTTTTAAAAAATGAATACAAGAGGAAGTTAATTTGACATATTTCCGTATGTCTGGAAGCTGGTGTATCAAAATGTCATGATCTTTGAAATTTGCCTGAGAAAAGCATACTTTGTATACTTTGTATAAAATCATGCACAGTGTGGACAAAGTAGATAAGGAAAAACTGTTTTCCCTATCGCACAACACTAGAACTAGGGGGCACTCCATGAAACTTTTGGGTACTAGTTCTCAAACAAATAAGAGAAAGTACTTTTTCACCCAGAGGATCACTGGTCTTTGGAACTTGCTGCCAGAAGAAGTGGTGACAGCTGTCAGTCTTGACAGCTTTAAGAAAGGATTAGACAAGTTCATGGAGGACAAGGGTATCAATGGCTATAATTATGGATACCTAAGGACAACCTCCGGGTTGGAGAGATAGGCAGGATATCTCTCAATGCCATTTCCAGGGAATCCTAAGCAGGTGAAGGCATCTCCTTGGGAATACCCTGAAGCAAATGGTGAGCCACTGTGTGAGAAAGAATGCTGGACTGGATGGGCTGTGGCCTGTTCCAGCAAGGCTGTTCTTATGTTCTTATGTTCTAATTCCTGTGTGACCTATGACTGCAGTGTGGAACACCCAGCCATTAGAAACTATGGCCAGCCATCAAGATTCCTTGGGTACATAGGGAAATGCATAAAAACGAAATATTTTTACTTTTTTCTAGGAGGAGAAGAAAGAATATTGATAACAACCCATTTCACAGAATGTGGAGGTTATCTAGCAAATTTTCATAAATACATAGATCTTTATTATTATTCTTTGAAACAAGATACTAAAAAAGTCTACAGAGTTGTTGCAGATGCCTATTCCAGATAAGCTGCCAGCAAGAATAATGCCCACATTTTTGCTTCAGTTCTCTTATCACTTTGTGATAAATTAGAACTGAAATCTCTTTGTTTCAGCAACAACAGCACCATCACATAAAAACCCCATCTCTGATTATACAAAGAGTAATATGAGCCTAGTCAATGGTAATAAGAAAAATGACAGCATGTAGACATTTCAGGGCAACAATTAACATAATATTATCTCTGGAGCTCCGGCTTCACTTATTGAACATGAAGGAACTTCGTATGTATGCTGATATCTGGATGACACTTTAGACATTTGCAAAAGGAACTGATTGGAATACCTTTCACAAATATTTAATCACAAGAAACATTTTTAAACATCTCTCAAAAAATCTAGATTTTTTTTTTGAGGGGAGAAGTTTTTTCAAATAAAAATGAACAATAGATCATCATTTTCCAATAAATGTGTTTATCACCTCATCGAGTGTGAGAAAACATGAATATTTCATCAGTAAAGTTCAGCAGATTCATGGAGTGAACCATTTCTAATTCACAGTCACCGATGGATAGGGCCATACTCTCAGTTGTATCAAAGGCACAAAGCTTCAGAGTCAGCTTAGGCCAGTGCTGGTGAACCTTTTAGAGACAGACCAAGTGCCCAAACAGCAACCCAAAACCCACTTATTTATCATAAAGTGCCAACACCGCAACAGGGGAGGGAGGAAACTCTCCCATTGGGCTGCTTGGCAGAGGGGTGGAGCAAGCTCTGTGCTGGGGGAGAGAAGAAGTGCTCCCATTGGGCTGCTGGGCAGAGTGGCGAGGCAAACTCTTTCCTGGGGCAACCACTTAAATGCCCACAGAGAGGGCTCCAATTGCCATCTCTGGCACGCATGCCATAGGTTTGCCACCACTGGCCTAGGCAAAAATGAATGTGGAATCTGCTGCTGACATATCTAGGCTGGCCACAGAAACTTACTTAAAACGAGGAAACTCTTCATCAAAACAAAAATTAAAAGGGTTGATGAGGTTCTGTAAAATTACACACAATATAAATAATTTCATGTCATAAATTATTCTGGGTTGAAAAGATTTTTACTGAAAAAACTCACTCAGGGAACGCCCAAATCAGGCTCCTTTCATGTCCGCAAGATCTTTTCCCACCCAAGTGGCCCGTATTAATTTACTTGCAATTTCTTGCTTTTGAACAGCTAGGTTGGCAGGAACTGGGACAGAGACAGGCACTCAAACATCATGCAGTACCTGGGTCTCGAACTGCTGACTTGCCGTCCTTCCAGATAACAAGGAAAGCTTCTTAACCATTGAACCACAGCAGCCACCCACACAATAATTTATACACATTTATCCAAATCTAGATATAATTGCTACAAATTTAAAAGCATTTCTTTCTATTTCACTGGTAGATCGTAAGATATCTCATTTGTTTGTTCTTAACTAATACATTCTTGATACAATAAATAAAAGCAGGAAATTGAAATACAACTTTTTTTTCCAGCAACAATGATTTAATTTTAATTTAATTTAATAGTCATATTTATATATGCCACCCACTCAGGCAGAACCCGACTTAGGGCGGCATTACAACAAGTTCTAAAAACACATAAAAACACTTTAAAAACCCCATATCCCACCCACTTAAAAAAACCCATATCCCACCCACCCATCCCACCCACTATAAAAAGAAGAAGAGAGAGTTCTTAATGGTTTACATAAGCCAGCAGGCGGGGACCGTGTTCCCATTTGGGCCCCACACCTGCCCTGCCAGCCAGGTCTTCAATCCTTTCCTGAAGGGCAGCAATTCTCTTTGAAGTCTTAGATCTGTTGGCAGGAGGTTCCAGAGGGTTGGTGTGGACACGGAGAAGGCCCTTCGGGTGCTGGATAGATGTGCACCCCTAACTGATGGCACCATTAGAGACCCCCTCCGGTCCGCTCTGGTTGGACGGGCAGACACTCTTGGGACGATGCGGTCTCTAAGGTATCCTGGCCCACTGCCATATAGGGCTTTAAAGGTCAAAAACAGCACCTTGAATTGCACCCGGAGACAAACTGGTAACCAGTGCAGCTCCCGAAGTAGCGGTGAGGCATGGGCATATCGCCCACATCCCATCACCACCCGGGATGCCGCATTCTGGACCAGCTGCAGCCTCCGAATGGTCATCAAGGGCAGCCCCATGTAGAGCGCATTACAATAATCTAGTCGGGAAGTGACCAGAGCATGGGTGACCATAAGCAAGGAGCCCCGGTCCAGGAGCGTGCGCAACTGGCGAATCACCCCAAGTTGGGCAAAAGCCCTCCTGGCCACAGCCGCTACCTGTTCTTCTAGCAGCAGCCGCGAGTCCAGAAGGACCCCCAAGTTGCGCACTGGGTCTGTCTGGGGCAAAACAGCCCCATCCAGTACCAAAGATGGTAACTCCCTGGATAACACGGGGCCCCTTATCCACAGCCACTCTGTCTTGCTGGGATTCAGCCGAAGCCCATTGGCCCCCATCCAGACCCCAATGGCCTCCAGGCATCCGGATAGGATTTCAACAGCATCACTGGGGTCCCCACGGGCCGAGATGTACAACTGAGTGTCATCCGCATACGGATGGTACCGCACCCCGTGGGAACGAATGATCTCACCCAGTGGCTTCATGTAGATGTTAAATAGGAGAGGAGAGAGTACCGGGCACTGAGGCACCCCATACTCGAGGAGCCTAGGGCTGGACCTCTAACTCTCTAACCACACCGACTGGGTACAGCCCTCCAGAAAAGAAGAAAACCAGGACAACACAGTGCCCTGGATCCCCAATCCTTTGAGCCGTTCCAGAAGGATACCGTGGTCGACGGTATCGAAGGCCGCTGAGAGGTCAAGAAGAGCAAGGACGGATGGATAACCCCCGTCCCGCTCCTGCCAGAGATCATCCATCAGTGCGACCAATGCCATCTCCGTACCATACCCTGGCCTGAATCCTGATTGAAAGGGGTCTAGATAATCCGCTTCCTCCAGGACACTCTGCAGCTGGCGCGCCACCGCCTTCTCCAAAACCTTACCCAGAAAGGGCAGGTTGGAAACCGGCCTGTAGTTGTTAAGGACAGCTGGGTCAAGGGATATTTTCTTCAGGAGGGGGCGCACCAAAGCATGTTTTAGCGGTGCAGGAAATACCCCCCTCCCGTAATGATGCATTTATTATCGCCCCAACCCAGCCACCTGTCACCACCTTGGAGGCTTTCACCAACCAGGTGGGACAGGGGTCCAAAGGACATGTAGTGGCACGCACAGCTGCAAGGAGCCTGTCCACTTCATCAGGGACAACAGGATCAAACTGATCCCAGATCGTACAGCAAGACTGTGCTCCGGTACCCCCCCCCGACCCTCCCCATCCACGCCGGGATTCAGTCCTGAACGAATCCGATCGATTTTCTCCACCAGATGGTCAGCAAAGTCCTCAGCCGAACCCTGCCAACCGGGCACCGATCTCCCCCTACCGAGGAGGGACCTGGTTACCCGGAACAGGGCGGCTGGGCGATTATCAGCGGAGGCAATAAGGGTGGTGAATTATTGCCGCCTCACCACCCCCATCGCCACTAGGTAGGCCCTAATAGCAGCTCTAGCTAGTGTCCAATCGGAGTCATCCTGGGTCTTCACCCAGCGGCGCTCTAGGCGTCTCTTTGCCCGTTTGAGTTCCCGCAGTTCATCCGTGAACCATGGGGATGACCTAACCCCACGGGCGCGGAGAGGCCGCAGTGGCGCGATTTCATCCAAGGCTGCTGTTGCTGTCCTGTTCCACAGGTCGACAAGTGCCTCGGGTGAATCGTGTAGCCGATCCAGAGGAACATCCCCCAGTTCCCTCTGGAATCCATCTGGATCCATTAGTCGCCGAGGGCGGGCCATTTTAATAGGCCCTGCCTCCCTACGATGAAGCGTCGCCCCCAGAAAGTCAAGAGTCACCAGATAGTGATCTGACCATGGCACAGGTGAGATGACTAAATCCTGTAATCTCAGATCACTCTGCCACTGCTCCGACAAGAAAACTAAGTCTGGCATGTGACCACTGCCCCTGGTCGGACCCAGAACTACCTGAGTCAGGCCCATGACTGCCATGGAAGTCATGATGTAATTCATTCATGTCATGATGTAATTCATTTAGTAAAGATCTCCCTTGTTCGAAAGGCAATTGTCATGTCTGACACTAGGATTCTGATTATATGACAATACATTGTAATGGTAATCTCTATTATCAATAAATAGTGATACAGTATGTCAAAATTAACTGGTGCTGCCTAAATTTTGCAGAGCCCTACAACAAATGCCTTTCCATACTATTTATTTAAAATATTTCAAACATATTTACGTAAAAATTTCCAAATAGAAAACAGGATATGTATAAATACAAAATGGGTTTCCAGAAGGAGAGGAAACAATGATGAGATAAGTTATGCTTTGGGACTGTAGCTGCCAGAATCCTGCAAACAGCATGTCCGCTGGTCACACTGGTTGCGGTATTTTTATGGGGGTGGGAGGGAGGGGGCAACCTTACCAAAAACACCATAAAACAAAACAAAATAATATCTGGAAGGGAGCCAAACTTTAATAATAATAATAATAATAATAATAATAATAATAATAATAATAATAATAATAATAATAATAATAATAATAATAATAATAATAATAATAATAATAATAATAATAATAATAATAATAATAATAATAACAACAACAACAACAACAACAACAACAACAACAACAACAACAACAATGTATCATCAAGTCAATTGTGACTTATGTTGACCATTTCCAGGGTTTTCTAGGTGACAAGAACTCAGAAGTGGTTTATCATTCCCTATTTCTTCAGATGCCCTGGCACTGTGCAGCTTGCTCAAGGCCACATAGGCTGGCTCTTCTGCCAGGAAGCATATATCCTATCAAGTAATATAAATAAAAATTCAGCTGAATTATGGCAAAGGGAAAAAATCAGCCTTGAATCTAGTTGTTTTAGTGTACAATACCCTGTAATGACATCCAGAAGGAAGGAAATAGGTAAAGGTTTCCCTTGCTCGAAAGCCAGTTTTATCCAACTCTAGGGTTCAGTGCTCATCTCTGTTTCAAAGCTGAAGAGCCAGCACTGTCTGCACCTGCAGACATTTCCATGGTCATGTGGTAGACATGACTAGACACTGGAGCACACGGAACGCTGTTTACCTTCCCACCAAAGTGGTCCCTATTTATCTACTTGGAATTTCTTGCTTTCGAACTGCTAGGTTGGCAGGAGGTGGGACAAAGACGGGAGCTCATTCTGTCCTGCAGTACTCAGGAATTGAACAGCTGACCTCCCGCCTTCAGTCAGCATCTTAGCCACTTGAGCCACTGCAGTCCCTAAGGATGGAAATAAAACAACTCACATCCAGGGTGCAATGAATCTGCAGATATCCTATTCACTCTTATTTCATGGAGCACCAGTTGCCTCTAATTATTCTATCTGCAGCCCTGACTATCTGCTGAAGTCTGTTCCTATCCTGTTGGTTGCTGCACTAAACCAAACAGTTATTGAAATAGAAAGAACACATTTGAAATTTCCTTTATAAAATTGTATCATTAGCTCTTTGGCAGGTTGAACTTCCTTAACTGTCACAGGAAGTACATTCTTTGTTGTTCCTTCTTAATGATGGTATTAATATTAACCATCCATTTCAGGTCTTGGGAGATTATAGAACCACAAAACTTGAAGGACTCTATATCTAATACATACTGTATTACTGAATACGGTAAGAGGAAGTAAGGTAGCATTCAGTGAGGTCCGGGCATAGTGCAATCAATGCCTCCCCCATGGTGTTCCTATGGTCTCATTGTTACTGATCCCTTTGGTAGCTCCCCATCTATCTGTACTACTGCTGTAGAGCTGTCATACATCATTGACAGTGGCATCTCTAATAAGGATGGTGGAAATAGGGTCAGCCATGCATAAAGGTCTTCGTCGAAGCAACAGGACTGCTTATTGCCTCTTCTGATTTCAAAACTATTTTGACAAATGCCTAACAATATCAATTTCTGACATTGCCCCCGTTCATAGTTTGCCCAAATTAAAAGATCATATCAGCTTCAGCTCCATCAACTACATGACTCCATGCTGGGATCAACCTCAAAAAACACCTGATTTTAACAGTGATCTATTAGGAATGAAAATAATGTTTCTTTCATTCGCAAATCCATCAACATCAAAAAGGCTGCAGAGCAGCTTTTAAACTGATAACTGGGGGAAAGCCGACAGGAGCTGGGCAGCATCCAGTTCAGGAAAATGTGTACTTGAGTAGTGAGGAGGATGCAAAAATTACTGAGCAGAGCAAGGAGCTAGTCACTAGCATTCTAGCAGAAGGATGCAAGAGGCAGTCTAACAATGAAACTGGACACAAAAGACTGTATCAGGAAAGCATATATAAATGCTTGTATACAAATGCCAGAAGCCTCCAGAACAAAATAGGGGAGCTGGAATACTTAGCAATAGATAAGAATATTGATATTATTGGTATCACTGAAACCTGGTGGACGGATGATAACCAATGGGATACAGTTATCCCAGGCTACAAACTGTACAGGAAGGATAGGAAGGGGCAAACAGGAGGTGGTGTAGCCTTGTATGTCAAAGAAGTGATAAAATTGTATGAATTGGAATATCTAGGTGATTTGGAGTCACCATTAGAAGCTCTGTGGGTAAGAGTACCAGGCCACAAGGATGGTCTAACAGTAGGCATATACTATCGGCCTCCGACCCAAACTCCTGAGGGAGACTGGCAGTTGGAGAAAGTTGTAAAGGAGGCATCCAAGAAGGGAAGCCTGGTTATAATGGGGGACTTCAATTACCCTCACATAGACTGGGTGAACTGTTGTTCAGCACATGATAAAGATATAAAGTTCCTAGATATGCTAAATGATTGTTCCCTGGGACAGATGATTGAAGACCCAACTAGAGGTACAAGAATCCTTGACTTGATCCTGAGTAATACTCAGGATCTGGAGCAAGATGTCAATGTGACTGATCCAATAGGGAACAGTGACCACAACTCAATTATGTTTAACTTGATCATAGACTGCAAGACACTGATAAAATCTAACACAGAGACCTTAAATTTTCAAAAAGGAAATTTCCCAAAGATGAGGAAACTAGTAAAAAAGAAGCTGAAAGGGAAAATTGAGAGAGTCCAAACACTCCAAGAGGCATGGAGGCTGTTTACAAAAACAATAACAGAGGCCCAATTGGAATGCATACCCAAAAGGAAAAAGGGCAGTGCCAGGTCCAAGAGGACTCCGATGTGGCTTACAGGAGCTGTTCGGGAAGTGATCAAGAGCAAGAAAAGCTCATTTAGAAGATGGAAGGCTTGTCCGAATGAGGACAGCAGGCAGAAACATAAATTCTGGCAGAACAAATGCAAGGCAACAATCAGGAAAGCAGAGCAAGACTTTGAGGAGTGTATAGCTAAAAATACTCAGAGAAATAACAAAGACTTCTTTAAGTACATTAGAAGTAAGAACCCAACTAGGAAGGACATTGGACCATTAAAAGATATCAAACCCACTTTTTCCTTTGTTTGCCTCACTATACCCAATAAATCTATCGTTCTTCTTGTCAGATCCACCATATGTCTTCCTTTTAAAAAACCAACTTGGTCTACTTCTATATAATTGCCCATAAAATTGTTTAACCTATTTGCTAATATTGCTGTGAAAATCTTGGCATCTTGGTTGATCAATGAAATAGGTCTATAAGATTCCACTTTTTCTAAATCCTTTCCAGGTTTTGGCAGCAATACAATCGTGGTCCTATACCATGATGTCGGAATTTGTCCCCCGTCTAAAATGTAATTATACAGTTTTACCAGCTTCGGGACCACTATATCTTTAACCATGGTAAACAATGATGACGACAATGGATCCCCTTGCCTTGTACCATCTTCTAACATAATTCCCTCTGTTAATTCATCATTTACTTTAACTCTTGCCAAACCCTTTTGATATAATTGCCCAATTACTTCACAAAATTTTGGTCCAAATCCATACTTTTTTATAATTTGTTTTATAGTGATCCACTGAATGGAATCAAAAGCTTTGAATATGTCTAATGGAAAAAAACCCTATATGATCACTCTGTTGTTGTGTGAGAATTGACAAGTCAACTATCCTTCTTGTCAAATCCGACATGAACCGACCTCGCAAGAACCCTACCTGACCTTTACTAATATAATTACATAAAAAATTATTTTACCTATTGGTTAAAACCGCCGTGAAAATCTTTACATCTTGGTTCATCAGGGAGATCGGTCTGTAAGATTTGAGATTACAGGCTGCAACGGTTGGGCCTTTTCACTCTTGAACGACAGTGTCTAAGAGGTGACCAGATTGAAGTTTATAAAATCATGCACGGTGTGGACAAAGTAGATAAGAAAAAACTGTTTTCCCTATTGCATAACACTAGAACTAGGGGACACTCCATGAAACTTTTGGGTATAGTTCTCAAACAAATAAGAGAAAGTACTTTTTCACCCAGAGGATTACTGGTCTATGGAACTCCCTGCCAGAAGAAGTGGTGACAGCGGTCAGTCTTGACAGCTTTAAGAAAGGATTAGACAAGTTCATGGAGGACAAGGGGATCAATGGCTATAATTATGGATACTTAAGGACAACCTCCGGGTTGGAGAGATAGGCAGGATATCTCTCAATGCCATTTCCAGGGAATCCTAAACAGGTGAAGGCATCTGCTTGGGAATAATACCCTGAAGGAAATGGTGAGCCACTGTGTGAGACAGAATGCTGGACTAGATGGGCTGTGGCCTGTTCCAGCAAGGCTGTTCTTATGTTCTTAACATCTTAACATCTGATATTTCTGAGCAATCAGCTAGCACACATACTTTTGATAAAACCAAGACATCTTCCTTTGTATATAAATAAATAAATAAATAAATAAATAAATAAATAAATAAAAAGGCAAAATGCTGTGGCACCTTAGAAATGTGTTGGTTAAATTCGCAAATTGGGCAGATAAATTAAAAGTAATGGCTCATCTGAAACGAGTTGGTCCTGATGCATTGAAATTTGACGGTTCAGATGTTGAAGTTTACAATGATATTTCATTAAAAGAAAGAACATGGAGGTATAAGATGAGGCCTGTTACTAAATTATTGATGAGTAAAAACATAAGGTATAATTGGAGATTTCCACAACAATTGCGCTTTTTTTACGATAAAAGAATGCAAGTTATTGATGAAGGCACTAATCCATTGGAATATTTGAGTTTGTTGGGATTGGTACAAACAGATTCGGAAGAATGGAAAAATCTTAAGAAGGAAATGACGGATTCTGGAGCTTTGGGGAGGGAATATGGGAGGGAGGAGCCCGGTGGGGCAACAGGTGGAACACCACAGCGAGGGGAGGAGGAGGAGGAGCCGTCCTTGATTATGGTGGAGGAGGAGACAGGTAAGGAATAATGAGCATTAGATAGTAGTAATCTCAAGTACCTAATAGAGGTAGAATGGGTAAATAGCGCATAGCGCCGGCAGTAGGGCGCATCTTGCAGGTCCCCCCTCTCCCCTCTTTGGTTGACAGAGGCGACTTTTCGTTGGAAGGTGGGGAGAGTGAAAATGTGTGTTTTATGTAGTTGGTATGGTGAAGGGTTGTTGGTGGCACGCCCGATGGAGAGTTTAAAGTTGGGAGAAGAATTTGGTTATGGGTAGTATTAAAATAATATCATGGAATGTGAAAGGTACAGGTTCTGTTCTTAAGAGACGGAGGCTGGAATCGGCGTTGAAAAAAGATAGACCAGATATTTTATTTTTACAGGAAACACATCAGAAATCAAAAGATACGAATAAACTTTATCTGGGTTGGATGCAACATTATGAGATGGCGTTTGGAACATCCAAAGCAAGAGGGGTGGGAACTATGATTTCTAGAAAATTAGGATTTGAAATCACAAAAAAGATTGCTGATCAAGAGGGTAGGTATTTGTTGTTAAGAGGAAAATTGGAGGATGAGGAAATATTGTTGGTAAATATTTATGCTCCGAATGACCACCAAGTAGTGTTTCTTGAAAAAATTCGGAAAATAGTGGAGTTGGAAAATGTTGCAAAAACTATTGTGGCTGGTGATTTTAATTTGATTAGGTCAGGATTAGATTGCACAAACATAGCTAGAAGTGGAATGGGTGTGAAAGGGAAGGCGATGGACAAATGGATGAAAGTTATGGGTTTGAAGGATTCGTGGAGAGAGTTTAAAGGCTTGGAAAGGGCATATTCCTTTTTTTCGCATGTACATGGGACCTACTCGAGAATAGATTATGTTTTTCTGTCGGAAAACTTAATTGGGGATATAGAAGGCACGGAAATTGGGATTATCAAGGAATCGGATCATGCTAAAGTATATTTGGAATTGAAAGTACAAAAAAATATTCAAAGAGTTAGAAATTGGAGGTACGATCCTAATTTGTTCAAAGATCAGAAAAGCAAAGAGGCAATTATGGAAAGCTGGAAAGAAAGTTGGCAATGGAACGATAATAATGAGGTTAATTTTAACATTGTATGGGCTACCATGAAGTCAGTTTTTAGGGGGGGGAAGCATAAAATTGGCAAGACTCAAATATAAAAAGTATAAAGCAGAACACATAGAAAAAGAAAGGGAAATAAAACAATTACAGGAAGAACACGCAAAAAGTAAAGATAAAAAAATTCTCTTGAAATTACAAGGATTTAAGGCAGAAGTAATGGGTAAAGATATTGATAAAGTTAAACGAGATTTGATTTATTTAAACAGAGAATATTTTGAATTTAGTAATAAGAACTCAAAACTATTAGCAAGAGCAGCTAAGGTTAAAAGGGAAAAAAGAGAAATTGGGGTGTTAGTCGACAGGCAAGGTTCAAGGTGTAATAAGAATAGCGATAAATGTAAAATAGTTAGGGAATTTTACCAGGTGTTATATGCAAAAAAAGAAATAGATATGGAAAAGCTTAAAAGGATATTGGAGAGGCAGTTAGGGAATGGGATAAAACAAGAGCATAGGGAGAAAATGGAGGAAAAGATAACTGATAAAGAGATTAAGGGGGCAATAAGCGGATTGAAGATAGGGAAAGCCCCGGGGGATGATGGATTATCAACAGAGTTTTACAAAGAATTTAAAGAGGTGGTGGTCCCGAAATTGGTGAAGCTATATAATTATATATTAGATGGAGAATCAATCCCGACTTCATGGTATAACACTACAATTGTTCTTTTGCCAAAAATTGGTAAGAATTTGGAAAGAGTGGATTCGTACAGACCAATTTCGCTTATAAATCAAGATGCGAAGATCTTCACGGCAATATTGGCTAACCGTTTAAATAGTTTTATGGGGGAATATATAAATGTTGATCAAGTTGGGTTTCTAAAAGGACGACACATGGCGGATTTGACTAGAAGGGTATTAGATTTAATAGACAATGTTAATCAAACAAAGGAAAAAGTGGGATTACTATCATTGGATATTTTTAAGGCATTTGATTCATTGCAGTGGTCCTCAATTAAGGAAATAGTTAGAAAATATGGGTTTGGAGAGAAATTTAACAGGGTTATAGATTTACTATATCAAAAAGGAAATGCCAGGGTTAGAGTAAACGAGGAGCTTACGGATGTGGTAAAGCTAGAGGCTGGTACTAGGCAGGGTTGCCCATTATCTCCTATCTTGTTTATAATGGCAATGGAGATTTTAGCTAAAAGTATAAGGGAGGACTCAAATATAGAAGGGATTATGGGTAATAAAGTGAGTAGGTACGCAGACGATACATTGCTTATGGTGAAGCACCCGGAGCAGGTGATGGATAGGATTAAAGATCATCTACAAGTATTTCAAGCTATAACTGGATTAAAGATAAATTGGGACAAATCTGAATTGATGTTGTGTAATTTGAAACCGAGCGAGATGGGTAGCACGGTGTCGACACTTAATATACAAATCAAAGATAAGCTGAAGTATTTGGGAATAATCATTTCAAATAAATTAGAAGAATTTAAACGATTGAATTATGACATCTTGAGAATTGAATTTAAGAATAAAATACAAGAACTTCAGAAGTTAAAGCTGTCTTGGTTCAGAAGGATTGCCATGTGTAAAATGATATTGTTACCAAAGATTAACTTTTTATTCGATACACTAGCGATCCATTTAAAAGAGAAAGAAATTAATGAGTTTCAAAAAATGTTTAATGGTTTTTGTAATGGAGGCAAAAAATCTAGGCTTCCAAAAAAATTATGGTATTGGTCTCAGAAAAAAGGGGGTTTGGGTATGTCAAATTTGTTATTATATTATCGAGCATTTCAAGTCAAGAATGTCGTGAAGATCTTGGCAAGAGAAAAGATAATTTGGGAACAATTGGAAATGAAAGAGTATAGAAATATTGGAAACTTGATTTTTTTGGGAATGAAGGATAAGGTGAAAAGGTCAAATAATTTTATGATGAAAGGTCTCATGGAGGTGTGGAAGAAGGTAAAAAAAGATATGGTTCCGAATCTCTCTCCAATTTTGGAATTGACTGATATGATGTGTTTCCCAATAAAATTAGACAAAGAAAAAAGGGAAATATTGGATAAAAATGGGACGCTGTTATTGAAGGATTGGTTAAAAGTGTGTGATGTTGATGCCGAGCGGAAAAAAATGTTTGAGATATTAAATTTGAATTGGTTTCAGAAGTTAAAGGTGGACAATTGGAATAAAAAATATAAAAGAGAAATAGGGATAGATAGAATACATACGGAGTTTGAGGAATTGGTAAGGAAGATTAGAAAAGGGGAAAGCAGTATTAAAGGCCTTGTAAGCAAGCTTTATAATATACTGAATAGAGGTGCAGATCCACAGGAGGACTTGAAACGGAAGTGGGAACAAAATTTGAATATAAAAATTGGGGAGATTGAATGGAAAAATAAATGGAAAAAGAGGATTATGAGAACAATGTCTGTAAGAATTAAAGAACATAATTTTAAAATGTTGTGGCGATGGTACCTGACACCATTAAGACTTTACCAGATGGATAATAAAAGAGATAAGTTATGTTGGAGATGTAAAGAAATTGATGGAACATACGAACATATGTGGTGGAGCTGTAAAAAAATGAGGGATTTTTGGGGAAGAATAGAAAATGAGTTTGGTGAAATATTGGGTAAAAGTGTTAAGTTGGTGTCGGGTACTATTCTTTTAACGAATGTGGAAGGTTTGGGCTTAAACAAGGAGGAAAAAGAATTATTGGAAATTGTACTGACAACGGGTAGACAATGTATAGCTAGAAATTGGAAAAAAGATGTAGATATACAGATTGGAGAATGGTATAAAGAAATGTGGAGTTTAGCACTGAACGATAAATTGACATGGGAGATTAAAGTCAAAAGAGATAATTTAAAAGAGAACAGACTTTGGAACATATGGAAACCGTTCGTGGATCACTCTATTATGGCAAGTGATAGTTCAGGACCAGTACCATTTCAAAGGAGTTTTTGGAGTTGAGTAGAAAATAAACTCTCCGGGCATTGTACATATTCACAGGGTGATTATTATTTGTTAAAAAGATTTGTGGTAGTACAGGAAAAAATTTTTTTTCTTTCTATCATTTTGGACTTTGAAATAATGGCTTTTAATATTTGGTGGTTAAATAGTAATTAATGAGTATAGATATTGTTATGTACTAGCATACAGTAATGTTTGTTAGTATGATACTATGGATTTGTTAGTGTATTGTATTGTTAATGTATTGTTAATGTTTTCTTTTCTTTTTTGTATGTTTATTAAAAACTCAATAAAAATTTTTTTAAAAAAACTAACTACTATATTTTGTTAGCTTCCATGGATCAAGTCCACTTCATTAGACGTAAGAGGGAAATTTTGTGGCATTAATTTATTTATGTTCCAATGATCAGGTGGGAATACAGAGGTACACAATGGTTGATTAGTATAATAGATACAGTTGTAAATCATATCAGAACAAAAAGACCACAAACGGTAGCCGTGTTAGTCTGTGATTCAAGCATATCAGAGAGTAAACAAAAGAAAACAAAAAGACAAAAAACATATTGTGGCACTTTAAAGACTAACTGTTGTATTAGTCTTTAAAGTGCCACAATGTGGGTTTTTTTGTCTTTTTGTTTTAGTTTGTTTATTCTCTGATATGCTTGAAACACAGAATAACAAGGCTACAATTTTAAAAGTTGTAAATCAGTACCTTTTTACACCTGACAGTGACTAAAGGTCTCTGACTGGTATTCAGATTTATTTCTGTGAAGTGGACATGATCCATGAAAGGTAACATGAAAATATAGTAGTTAGTCTTTAAGGTGTCGCAACATTTTTGTCATTTTTTTTTGTTTTATTTACTGTCTGATATGTTTGCACAGACTAACATGGCTACCATTTCAAAATTTTCAACTTAAAAAGACAGAAGAGTTGATTTATAATAAGTATAGAAAGAAGATTGTTTAGGTAGACACCATTGTTTTAAAAAAATCATATATCTGAAAATAAAGAAAGATAACTAAGATAGAATAATCAGCGGCAAGATGAATTTTGAACTACTGTACTCCTTTAAAAATGAGAAACAAAAGTTTACAAAAGGTGTGCTGTTGTAAACAGAGAGCTGTTACTGGAGAGAGATATTGGAGAAGGGACGATATAATGATAGATATGGCATGGGAGTCTGGCTGCAGAAACCAAAAAGCATTCATGGGGAAAAGAATCATGCAATGTTATTGTACCTTCTTGAAAAGAGATCAGCCATGGGATAACTTTAATATCAGAGAAAGAAACATCAGAACAGTTTGTAAAAAAATTCTAAAAAGTTTTTTGTTTAGTCAGAAGAAGGATTTCTAACTCTTAAGTTTGGATCCATTCCTTTTATTTAAAACAAACTTCATTGTTTTTACAACATAAAGCTCATTTTAGATGTTAAAAGAAAATATTTTTTATAGCAGAATGACCATTAAATGTGAAATGGCAACAAAACAAAAACCTTTCCGGTTCTGAAATACACATATGTAGCAAAATGTATGGCCTTTCCCCTTCTTTACTCTTGCTAGGCACGTCTTGTAGCAATTTTGTTTGTTATGGCTTTGTGGAGTCTTGTGTTGGACTTCATCTATCAAAAAATAAACAGCAAATCACTCGATGGATACGCTACTCTAAGGTACGCCTGTGAGAACAACCCATGTTACTGTTTCGTAATGTTTGTAATGCAGGGTGCCTTCAAGAATGGCTTTGTTGCCATGTTTGGAGATTAGGATTGAATAGAGCTTGTTGTGACTCTCAAGCATGTTCGTCCTGGACGTTAAGGGATATGTATCCAGTGAAGTAAACAAGAGCCAAGTGCAGCTCTCATAGGCTCTAAATAAAAGGTTAGAATCAACAGAAGAATAGGTGCACTTTGGGATTGCATATGCAGCACAAAAGAAACGGCATGCATATATTTAAAGGATTTACATAAAGACTGCACAAACCCTCCAGTTTAATTCAGGTGCCAACCTGGACTGGAATCAACACCATCCAGGCTCCTCTTCCCCAGCCCTAGACCAGAATTCATTGCGATATTTGGGTTTCCAAATACTAGAACAACTCTAACCCTACACAAATAGTTATATCAGGAAGCAAAAACAAAAAACAAAAACACTGCAGCACGGTAAAGGCTAACTTCTATATTTTTAATGTGAACTTTCGTGGATCAAGTCCACTTCTTCAGACATAGGAATGGAGCATATATACACCAAATACAGAGTCTTAGTGATTTGCATGATGGTGTCATTATGCAAATCAATACAACTTCCCACAGCTGGCAGTGGAAGATGATCTCTGGTTGTTATTCAGATCCGCTCTAGCTGTCCCATATTCAATTTTAAATGTAGGGAATTACAAAACAAGCAACTGAAATTGAATGGTAATGAATTTAACCTTTGTGTTGCTGAGTGAGCACATCCCTCATTCTGCGAGATATGCTCTAAATGTCCCCTATTCAATTTTAAATGTGGGAAATTACAACACAAGTACCTGGCAATGAATGCTCATGAATTTAACCTCTGTGTTGCAATGTGAGCATATCCCACATTCTGTGAGTCATGCTGTGAAAGTGAATATTATGAAGGTGGTATAATATAACAAAATACAAAATATATAGCATCATATAACAATCTTTGTATCAATGCAAAGTTGTATCAAAGTTGTATCAATGCAAAAATCCCAGCAATGCAGGGATGGAGGAATCACAATATGGGATCAAAATTGCTGGGAGAAACATCAACAATTTGAGATATGCAGATGATACCACCCTAATGGCAGAAAGTGAGGAAGACCTAAAGAAGCTCCTGATTAGGTTGAAAGAAGAGAGTGCAAAAGCTGGCCTGAGACTCAATATCAAGAAAACCAAGATAATGGCAACAGGCCATATCAATCCCTGGAAAATAGATGGGAAAGAAGTAGAAGCAGTAACAGATTTTACTTTCTTAGGATCCAAGATCTCTGCAGATGGAGATTGCAGCCATGAAATAAAAAGCCGACTGATTATTGGGAGACAAGCTATGAAAAACGTGGGGAACGTAATGAAAAGTAGAGATATCTCACTGCAATCAAAGGTCCGCATAGTCAAAGCAATGGTATTTCCAGTGGTAATGTATGGCTGTGAGAGCTGGACCATTAGAAAGGCTGAGCGAAGAAAAATAGATGCCTTTGAGATGTGGTGCTGGAGGAGAGTTTTGAGAGTCCCCTGGACAGCGAGGAGAACAAATAGGTCAATATTAGAAGAGATTAGCCCTGAGTGCTGCTTAGAAGGACAAATAACAAAGATGAAGTTGAAGTATTTTGGACATCAAATGAGAAGAGAAGATTCACTTGAGAAGGCCTTGATGCTGGGGAAGGTGGAGGGCAAAAGAAGAAGGGGACAGCCAAAGATGAGATGGCTAGATGGTATTGTAGACACAATGGGCATGGGGCTGTGTGGACTAAGGAGGATGGTGGAGGACAGGGGTGCCTGGAGAGCGATGGTCCATGGAGTCGCAAAGAGTCGGAATTGACTGTGCAACTGAACAACAACAACAAAATCAAATTTGATAATGTCCCATAAACCCCTGGCTAATATTCAAACCCGTGTGGTGGGTGTCCAACAAATGGATGTATTAGATTTCTGCTATCTTTCTCTGGATCCTAGTCTTGGAATTTCTCTGTTCCAGAATTACAACTTTACATAAGAACATAAGAACATAAGAACAGCCTTGCTGGAACAGGCCACAGCCCATCCAGTCCAGCATTCTGTCTCACACAGTGGCTCACCATTTCCTTCAGGGTATTATTCCCAAGCAGATGCCTTCACCTGTTTAGGATTCCCTGGAAATGGCATTGAGAGATATCCTGCCTATCTCTCCAACCCGGAGGTTGTCCTTAAGTATCCATAATTATAGCCATTGATACTCTTGTCCCCCATGAACTTGTCTAATCCTTTCTTAAAGCTGTCAAGACTGACAGCTGTCACCACTTCTTCTGGCAGGGAGTTCCATAGGCCAGTAATCCTCTGGGTGAAAAAGTACTTTCTCTTATTTGTTTGTGAACTAGTACCCAAAAGTTTCATGGAGTGTCCCCTAGTTCTAGTGTTATGCGATAGGGAAAACAGTTTTTCCTTATCTACTTTGTCCACACCGTGCATGATTTTATAAACTTCAATCAGGTCACCTCTTAGACGTCGTCGTTCAAGAGTGAAGAGGCCCAACCGTTGCAGCCTCAGATGGTAAGGAAGGTGTTCCAGTCCCCTAATCATTCTGGTTGCCCTCCTCTGCACTTTTTCCAGCTCCATAATATCCTTCTGGAGGTATGGCGACCAGAACTGTACACAGTATTCCAGATGGGGCCTCACCATAGATTTATAAAGAGCAAAATGACACTTGCTGACTTATTTTCTATACCCTTCCTAATGATCCCTAGCATTGAGTTTGCTTTTTTCACTGCTGAGGCACACTGGGTTGACACCTTCATTGAGTTGTCCACCAGGACACCAAGGTCCCTTTCCTGGTTTGTCGCAGAGAGTTCAGACCCCATCAGTTTATAAATGTAATTGGGGTTCTTTGCCCCAACATGCATCACTCTGCACTTACTAATGTTGAAACTCATTTGCCACTGTTTTGCCCACTCCCCCAGTGTCAAGAGATCCCTCTGGAGCTCCTCACAATAGTTCCTCAAAGGTCTTGGATATGACGTTGGGGCAGCTTTATATTTCCCTATGAACTCTGACGGCATAATAGATGTCAAAGGGAAGGCTGACTGTGGCAAACTGATTTTTTCATGTTTGGGAGGTGGTGGTGGGAGGAAACACTGTTAAACTTACTTCTCTTCTTTCTCGTTTCTTCTTTTTCTTTTAATCTGCTTCTGTTTGCAGTTCAGTTCAGGAAGAGGCATCCTTTCTTTTGAAGTTTAGATTTCAACGGGAAGAGGATCTCTTCATATCCTGACAGACAGAAAAAAGTGGGTCCCACTTTCCCGGGCTGCGGAGGATGGTGGAGGTGTGCAGTGGTCCATGGGGTCGCAAAGGGTCAGACTCGACTGTGCGACTGAACAACAAGTCCCGATTCACAAATGGCAATTGCATCTATCAGTATGGGTGAAGAAGGGAGAAGTTTCCCAACACAATGGCTTGTGAATTTCAGATTTTTTGTGTGCAAAAATATGGGTAAGAGGCTGTTCCAAGAGGGAACTAAATGCCTTGTCTGAAATCCTGTCAGAAGATATTCTTCAGAACAGGAATAAAAGGCAACCTGAAGAGAAAGATACTGGATACCCACAGGGGTGAGAGAAAACATGAGATAGAAGCAGCATTTCCCACACAACACTGGTGGACTTCAATTCCCTAAAGCCCTAGGTCAGTGCATTGGCTGGTAAGTGCTTTGAGGAATTGACTGGGAATTGAAGTCCCAAAACCAAAGATTGGCAAACACTGAGGTAAAGCAACCATGTGCCCAGGAGATGGGTGCTGAAGCAGCAGGTGGGCAGGTGGAAATAGGTGGGGCAAGGTAGAAAGAGGAGGAAGAATTGCTTTGAGGAACTACAAGGCAAACCTTTCAATACCACTGTAATCCAAGTCTATATACCAACCACTAGTGCAGATGAAGCCACAGTTGACCAGTTCTATGAGGACCTACAACACCTCATAGAACAGACACCAAGAAATGATGTTCACATTATCTTAGGAGATTGGAATGCCAAAGTCGGAAATCAAAAAGTAAATGGAATAACAGGCAAGTTTGGTCTTGGAACACAGAATGAAGCAGGGCAAAGATTGATAGAGTTCTGCCAAGAGAATGCACTAGTCATAGCAAACACCCTCTTCCAGCAACACAAGAGGCGACTTTACACATGGACATCACCAGATGGCCAGCATCGAAATCAGATTGATTACATACTCTGCAGTCAAAGATGGAGAACCTCCATTCAGTCAGCAAAAACAAGACCTGGAGCAGACTGTGGCTCAGATCACAACCTACTGATCGCAAAATTCAGGCTTAGACTAAAGAAAATGGGGAAAACAATTAGACCAGACAGATATGACCTACACAACATCCCTAAAGAATACACGGTGGAGGTCATGAACAGATTTAATGTCCTGTACCTGATAGACAGAGTACCAGAAGAATTATGGACAGAGACGCGGGACATCATGCAGGAGGCAGCAAGAGAAACCATACCAAAAGAAAAGAAGCATAAGAAAGCAAAGTGGTTGTCTGATGAGGCTCTTAAAATAGCAGCGGAAAGAAGGAATGCAAAAGTCCAAGGAGAAAGGGGGAAAAAAACAACCACCTGAATACAGAATTTCAAAGAAAAGCAAGGAGAGATAAGGAAAAATACCTGAACGAACAGTGCAAAGAAATGGAGGAAAACAACAAAAGAGGCAGGACTAGAGATCTTTTCAAAAAAATTGGGGAAATCAAGGGAACATTTAAAGCAAAAATGAACATGATAAGGGACAAAGATGGAAAAGAGTTAGCTGAAGCAGAAGAGATAAAAAAAGATGGCAAGAGTACACAGAGGAACTCTACAAAAAGGACCTCAACACTCCTGATAATCACAATAATGAGAAATTTGAATTTGAACCAGACGTTCTGGAAAGTGGTCAGAAAGGCTCTAAAAAGCACTGCAAACAATAAAGCTAGTGGAAATGATGGTATCCCAGTTGAATTTTTCAAAGCCCTAAAAGATGATGGAATCAAACTACTGCATTCAATATGCCAGCAAATTTGGAAAACAAAACAGTGGCCACAGGATTGGAAAAGATCAGTGTACGTTCCAATCCCCAAAAAAGTCAATGCCAAAGAATGCTCAAATTACCGAACAATTACGCTCATCCCACATGCCAGCAAGGTGATGCTCATGATAATACAGGATAGACTTAAAAAAATGTGGAGAGATAACTACCAGAGTTGCAGGACAGTTTCAGACGAGGCAGGGGGACTAGAGACCAAGATATGTTGGATAATTGCCAACATATGTTGGATCATGGAGAAAACAAAAGAATATCAGAAACAAGTCTACTTTTGTTTTATTGACTACACCAAGGCTTTTGACTGTGTGGACCACAACAAAATGTGGCAAGTAATTAAAGAGATGGGAATACCAAAACACCTCATATGCCTCATGAGAAATCTGTACACGAACCAAGAAACAACAGTTAGGACAGAACACGGAAAGACAGAGTGGTTTGGAATAGGAAAAGGAGTAAGACAAGGCTGAATTTTATCACCTTGCTTATTCAATCTATACACAGAGCACATAATGTGCAATGCAGGGATGGAGGAATCACAATATGGGATTAAAATTGCTGGGAGAAACATCAACAATTTGAGATATGCAGACGATACCACCCTAATTGCAGAAAGTGAGGAAGACCTAAAGAACCTCTTGATTGGATTGAAGGAGGAAAGTGCAAAAGCTGGCTTGAGACTCAATATCAAGAAAACCAAGATAATGGCAACAGGTCTGATCAGTCCCTGGAAAATAGATGGGGAAGAAGTAGAAGCAGTGACAGTTTTTACTTTCCTGGGATCTAAGATCACTGCAGATGGCGACTGTAGCCATGAAATAAAAAGACAACTGATTATGGGGAGACAAGCAATGAGAAACCTGGGGAATATAGTGAAAAGCAGAGACATCACCTTGAAAACAAAAATTTGAATAGACAAAGAAATGAAAGCGCGGTGCCAAAATGGCCGCCACACTCGTTGCGCCCCCCCGGACTCAGACATCTGGGTGAGTTAGGGGGCGTGGCCACACCTCTATAAAAGGGGTGGCTACGAGGCAGGCGAGCTGCCATTTTAGAAATAGCGACAGAGAGGAGAAGATTTTTCCGTTGCTGTTTGTCCTTTTAGTCTTCGGCTGTTTAGCCCTTGCGGTTCTTTCCCGGCTGGGAAAGGAGGCTTAGCGCAGGCAGAGCCTTGGTTTGCTTGGCTACTGCGTTGCTTAGGCGCTAGGAGTTCAATCCCTGGATAGGGATCCTGCTTTTCTTCTCCTAGGAAGACATGGCTCCCAAGCGGAAGGCCCCGGTGATGAAGCTGTGGCCGAGGGGGAGAACTTTCACCAGCCCTGCGACAGACGGGGGCCAGCCATCGGGTCAGAGGACCAGGGCTGCGCCCCCGCGGCAGGGCAATGTGCCAGCCTTGCCCACTGATACCGGTGGGGCTACTCAGGCTGGCACTTGGCAGCCGGGCTCCAGCTCGGTGGCTGGCCAGCTACAGGCCGGCCCCTCAGGGGCTTCGGCCCTCGGCCCGCCGTTACCAGCCATTGGTCAAGGCAGCATGGGGGGGCCTGGTGGGGTTATACAACACGTTCCTCCTCCGGCTCCTCATGGCCCGGAGTTTTGGGCATGGCCCGATTCTGGCCCTTGCTCGCCTTTCGGGTTACCTTTTCAACTGCCTAGTGGGCCATCCGGCCCACCCGGCCCGCCTTATGCTGGGGGCTCTGTGGCAGTGGATGCTCTGTTAGCACATTTAGCAGTGCTGGAGGCATCCTTGGGCATTGCACAGCCCCCTGTGGAGGGGGGCGCTTCTCTTTCCACTGGGGCCCCTTCGTTGGCACCAGCTACCTACCAGCTACCTTGTCGGCCGCAACGCTTCAACGGGCGGCCAGCCGGGTTGAGCTGCTTGAGACGCTCCAGCCGGCACCAGCTGGTGTCTCGCAGCTCCCTGTTCGTCCAGATCTGCAGACTGGGAGTAGTTAGGTGTGGTCCCAGAGCTCGATTCCGGTCGCGAACTCCGACGCCCGCCGTGGGCCGGAACCCCCGGTGGGGGCGGCTCACGGGGGTGCACCTAGTGAGTATAAGGTTCAATTTAGTGCACCTACATCGCAGCCCACTTCCAGTGGTGGGGTTCAGTGGCCCTGGCCTCGTCAAGTTGAGGCGAGTGGGCATCAGTTACCAGCCTATCCCAGTGCCCCATGGTTTCAAAATGGCCCCTCATTAAGGGCGGGGGTTTCCGCCCCTTGGGCAGTGCCGAGCATCTATGCATAATGTGCCGATGACGGCTTTGCCGACGGCTGGTTATTCCTTGCCCCTTGGTGATCATTTGTCACAGGTCACGAGGGAGAAGATTTGGTGAGGGGAGTACGTGGATATATTCTCCCTATTGAACCTTGAGCCCACTAAGGAGGAGAGAGAGGGGCAGGATGACAGAGACAAGGAGCTGTCTCGTCGTTGTAAGCGACCATGCACCTGGGCCAACTGGTTGCCGGCATATCTTATTTATATGGTGGTATACCTTAGGGCCCGGCCTGATCTGGCCATTCCTATGGTCCAATACTTGGACAATATTTACAGGGCGATGGTTGATTTCCCTGGCCCATCGTGGTTGGCTTACGATGAGGAATTTAGAATAAGGGTGGCCCTACACCCGGAGATGAGATGGGATGAGCCCTGCCAAAAATTGTGGCTCTTGTACATGACCTCCTTGTGTCCGGCGCCTGGGGATAGGTACCATTGTGGACATGCTGTGCAGCGAGCTGCTCCAACACAGTCTCCCCGCCAGTCGGCGGGGCAGGGGGTTCCAGCCCGCTTGCTGTGTTGGAGCTTCTCAGCTAATGGCATGTGCAATAAGCGACAGTGTTGATACAAACATGAGTGTCCCTCTTGCGCTGGCCCCCACGCCGCCTCCGCATGCCCGCGGGCTGGTGGGTCATGGGGCAGAGGTAGAGGTGGACAGGGAGCGGGCAGGGCTTCCGCTGATGGAGCCAGCCAGTCAAAAGGCCCCCTCCCCAGTTAATGTGTATATGTTGGAGCGATGGCTCTCAACTTATCCAAGGAGGGAGGACGCGAGGTACCTCCTGGAAGGTTTCCAGTGGGGCTTTCGTATCCCATTCAAAGGGGTGCGGGGACCCCAAGATGCCCCCAATTTGGTTTCCCTGAAGGGTAAGGAGGGGGTGGCAGCCCTGAGTATTGCCAAAGAGGTAGAGGCCAAGAGGGTAGCAGGCCCCTTTTCCGCACCACCTTTCCCTAACCTGAAGGTCTCCCCTCTGGGGCTAGTACCTAAAAAGACCCCGGGTGAATTCCGTTTAATCCACCACTTATTGTACCCGGCGGGTGCTTCTGTCAATGATGCTATTCCTGATGACCTTTGTTCGGTCAGATATACATCATTTGACCAAGCCCTACGGATGGTCCGCTCTTGTGGTCCCGGTGCCCTCCTGGCAAAATGTGACATTAAATCGGCATTCCGATTGCTGCTAGTGCACCCTGGGGACTTTGAGCTATTGGGATTTAGATTCCAAGGGAAGTTCTATGTAGATAAGGCCATGCCTTTTGGCTGCTCTATTTCATGTTCGGCATTCGAACGTTTTAGCACTTTTCTTCAGTGGGCCTTTGTTCGCAGGTCCGGGTCTCGGTCTGTAGCCCATTACCTTGATGACTTTTTGTTCGGGGGTGAACGGGGCTCGGACACGTGCACGCGTCTCCTCATTACATTTCAGATGCTAATGCTGGAACTGGGTGTCCTTTTAGCTCCGAAAAGACCGAGGGCCCATCTTCTACGCTCACATTTCTGGGTATTGAAATTGACACGGTCGCACAGGCATCCCGGTTACCCATGGAGAAGGTCACCCAGATCTCCACGATGATTTTGGCATTGATGGCCAAATGTAAAGTGTCACTTCATGAGCTTCAGGTACTTCATGGCCATCTTAACTTTGCCTGCCGGGTGGTGACACCCGGCAGAGCATTTGCTCGGCGCCTATGTGACGCCATGTCTGGCCTGTTAAAGCGCCACCACAGGGTCCGACTGACCAGGGGCATGCGGGCTGACCTTTTGGTTTGGCTCAGATTTTTACGGGAATTTAACGGGGTCTCTTTCTGGAGATCGGACCTTTTGGTTTCCCCTAGGTTCCAAGTACAGTCGGATGCCTCTGGCTCCCTTGGATATGGGATTTATTTTGAGGGGAGGTGGGCTTATGGCCAATGGCCTCCAGCATGGCGGGGCACGGATCGCTTCCGCGATCTTACCTTTCTTGAGTTCCTTCCAATCCTGGGAGCTTTGATGCTATGGGGCGAGGAGTGAGCCGACTCAGTGGTCCATTTTTGGTGTGACAATGCGGCAGTGGTGCACATTGTCAACGCTCAGACGTCTAAATCACCCAGGGTGATGGCGTTGGTTCGCCAGTTTGTGTTACGAAGCCTACGCCTAAATGTGCTGTTTAGGGCCAGACATGTCCCAGGCATTAATAATGATATTGCTGATGCTTTATCCCGCCTGCAGATCCCCCGGTTCTGTGCCTTGGCTCCGGAAGCAGAGGAATTCCCCTCGCCACTCCCGACCGAGATTTGGACATTTGGCGGGGAGAGGTGAACCGGGCGATCGGCATGTCTTTGGCACCTCGCACGCGTAAGGCGTATCAACATGCTTTTGTACAATTTAGAACCTTTTGTGTGCAACTACAGTTGCCCGAAGTGTGGCCCATTCCAGTGGAACAGGTTTTACGATTTATGGTTTATCTACACAGTCAGGGTTTGGCTCCTCGTACTATAGCATCCAGGCTGCTGGCACTGGCATTTATGGCCAAAGTGAGGGGTTTTGCTGACTGCGTGAATGATTTCCACATACGTCACATTTTGGAGGGGTGGACACGGGAACGTGGCCGCCGCCCGGACACTCACCACCCAATTTCACCAGAGGTACTGACCCACCTTGCACGAGGCTGGCATAACTTGTGTTATGATAGGTATGAGGTGGCTCTTTTTCACGCGGCTACCACGGTGGCCTTCTTTGGAGTGCTCCGCATCAGTGAGTTGGTACTACTGTCTAAAGCGGATGTGACTCATAGGGCACTGGAACTCGACGATGTCTATGTTACTAATGAGTGGGCTCAGTTGAGGATACGGTCCTCAAAAGTTGATCAGCACGGCGTAGGCAATGGAGTTAGACTGCTACGATGTTCCATTGCAGACATCTGTCCGGTTGGTGCCCTACATGAGTTCTTGGCAGTGCGTGGCGCGCACCCTGGCCCGTTTTTCTGCCACCAGGATGGGTCTCCCCTTACTAAATTCCAATTTTGGAAGGTGACCGGTATGGCACTATCCAGTGTTGGCCTCCCTGGGGCTCGTTACGGCACCCATTCATTTAGGATAGGTGCTGCATCCACTGCGGCTGCATTTGGGTACTCTGAGGCTGATATACGCTGAATGGGGAGATGGGAATCCATGCGTTTTGCATTGTATGTTCACCCACTTCAGGCATGAGTACCAGTTAAGTCATTATTCACTTTTCTTCTTTTACAGACCCTGTGTGTCCCCGCACACCGGTGGCAGTATGGCTGGTGGGCCACAGTTACGTGCACTGGGCAGCGCAGTATGCTGCGGCGACAGAGTGGGGACCCCAGCTTGGACTACGTGCAACCGCACGTATACGTTGGTACGGTAAGCGCGGAATGAGATGGCGGGAACTGTTGCCATTCCTGTTTTCCATCAGGGATGCTGAACCGCTTGATGTCCTTGTACTGCACCTCGGGGGCAATGACCTTACACAGGTCACTGGCCTTTCATTAGAATTCACGATCTGCAGTGACCTAGCTTATTTGCATTATGTGTGGCCGTCTACAAGGCTGCTATGGTCGACATCGTACCGCGTCATACATACAGGGGAGGTATTGACCTCCGTGCCCTTGACCGCGCTCGCCGCTCGGTGAACAGGGCAGTTGCCCGGTTGTCAGACAAGGGTTTGGGGATGGTCATCCGCCACCCCATGATTAGTTTGCAAAATTATGATCTCTATGCAGGGGATGGGGTCCACCTGTCGGCTAGAGGTATGAACCTCTTTCTGGAAGATTTGCAAGCAGGCCTGGTGACCGAGCTGACGGTCTGGGGGCGGGGGGGGGCAGTGAGTCTTCATAGACGCCTCCCCGTGTGGCGGGTAGCACTGGTAAGGTAAAGATTGATGACCCATAGGTATCCGGTAGGTTCGCAATTGACTGGCCAACACTTAGACAGGTACAGGTGTAATAGCTTTGGCTGGTCAACGACGAACCAGGCAAGGGGTGATGGCAGGAGCTTTACAGCATGCATCTCCTCGTGATTTGACGGATACACGTCATAGGGTGGGGTCAGTAGATAGTTTATTGACTCCGGTCAACAATTTGTTTTTTGTCAACAAACAAATTGATACAAATGGTTACATTGTAGTCAATTATAATCGGCATTTTTGGGAGGAACCTTACCAGTGTTACTGCGGCCTGCTTGCCTTAAGAATTACAATTGGATGAATACACCAATTGAAAGTTATAATTCGGACTAGGGCATTATTCAATAAAAGTGGCCCAATGCCTTTATCCATATACCGGTGTCTGAGTCTTTCTTTGGGGGGTGCGCCTGCAATGGTATTCCCAGTGGTAATGTATGGGTGTGAGACCTGGACCATTAGGAAGGCTGAGCGCAGAAGAATAGATGCCTTTGAGATATGGTGTTGGAGGAGAGTCCTGAGAGTCCCTTGGACAGTAAAGAGAACAAATAGGTCAATACTGGAAGAAATCAATCCTGACTGTTCATTGGAGGGACAAATAGTGAAGATGAAGCTAAAGTACTTTGGACATCAAATGAGAAGGGAGGACTCACTTGAGAAAGCCTTGATGCTGGGAAAGGTGGAGGGCAAGAGAAGAAGGGGGCGTCCAAAGATGAGATGGATAGATGGTATTGTGGACACAATGGGCACAGAGCTTGGTGGGCTGAGGAGAATGGTGGAGGATAGAGATGCCTGGAGGAAAATGGTCCATGGGTTCGCAAAGGGTCAGAATCGACTGTGTGACTGAACAACAACTACAGGGCCAGGTACTGGTCTTTGGTGGAGAAGGTGATGAAAGAACACTTTGTGCTTTGGGGTCACTGGATGAGTGGCCAATCTTCACTCAAGGCTGGGAGTTAGTCAGATGGCCATCACACCCTTACTCACTGGGACTGGCTAAGAGACAGCCAGCTGGAGCATTTCCATGCACACCCCGAAATAATGCTGGAGGTGGTGCTCCTAACAACAGCAATTGGCGCAGCTGGCCTGGGAGAAACAAGATCATCTGCAGCTGGAGGACCAACATCAGTCAACCGTTCTTACAAGCAATTTGGTTCTTCTTGCCAATGTCATATGCCACTGCATGCCCAAGTGGGTATTTATCAAATTGAGTTTAACTCTTGCCATATGAAAGATTTATAAATTACCACATAAACAGACAAGTTTGGAGATGTCAGACTACATATGAGTGGTGTTGTAACTGGAAGATTCATTCTACTTGTTTTAAACATATGATCCTCAAAACATGATTCACCTCCCATACTATCATCTTTTATACCACAATGTATTTTGATGACAAACCTTTCGGAGTAAAGCTCAGGGAACACTAATCGTGCAAGAAAAATAATCTGAAAAGCCAAGTTTGAGATATCAGAATAAGAACATTTCCTGCTCTGGAAAACAAAAAGGTCATTCCACGGCTGAAAAATTCCTTATGGATTATAAAAGAAGAAACCACTAACGGGGAAAAAAGAATTATTCACCACATTATTAAACATGACAAAAAGCTTCTGAATTGAGGCTTAAACTAGGCTACTTAAGATTCCAGAAATCCCTAGGACTTCGGCAACAGCAACAAAAAAATGTTAAACAGTCTTTTATGGTTCCTGTCTTTGGTGTATGCAAACCAAGACACAGGACACAGCCTCGGGCTGGGTTAACTCAGGTTTATTGCATCGTGGACAGAGGGAACATGAGGTAATGGCGGATCGATAGCTCTTTATATACAGCAGTAACACATTTGAACGTGGTGCCATGGTAGCCCATTGGCTACTGTCTGCGTGACGTCATTGCGGGTCACGCCCTTCTTGTCCCGGTGTAGGTGGTGGCGGGAAAACTTCCCGCGCTGTTGCCTTTGATGAGTTTGGACCAAGAGAGCTTGGACGCTCGCTGCTGCCAGCTGGTGGTCATTAGCTCGCGTCCTATTACAGGGTTTATATGATACAGCTGAAGGTTACATTGTTGCTATAGGTAAGGTTACATTGGCTCAGATACATTGTAATCCGTGTGTACAATAAAACCAACAGAACACAACACCCCTCCCCCCTAGGACGAGACAAAGTCTCGAGCCCACACTTAAACACACTCCCCCCCCTTAGGAGACAAAGTCTCTCAGCCAAGATGGCTTATTTCGAACACGCTGGGGTCTCGATGCGGGCTGCCTCTCCCCGGGTTTGCTACCTTCTCTTTGTCCCCTGGTTTCCTGTCCTGTAATATGAGAGGGAGACTCGTTAGTGACTTTCCGCGGCTCCGCGGCGTTGTTGGGAGGTGTGCTCTTTCTTAGGGAGGAACCGGGGGCACTGGGGGCTAACGAAAAACCCCTCTTCTCGCTTGGACGGGTGGGGGAACACTCCTGAAAACCCCCCCGGCTCGCAAAATCAAACTCAAAGTTACTATCGGGGGCAGCGGGCGCGAACTCCTCTCCCCCTTCCCCGACCCCTGATAGGACTGGCGTATCAAAAGGATATGAGTCGGGGCCGCTGGGCGTATCAAAAGGATATGAGTCGGGGCCGCTGCTTCTGCTTCCTTCCCCCCTTGTTTGGGACTGCTGTCCATTGCTGTCTCCCCCTTGGGTTAAACGGGTGGGGGAGAACCCTAACGCTGAATCCTGTTGCTGAGCTCCACTGACTGGCCCACTCACTCGGTGCCTCAGTTGGTCTGCGTGCCTCCTCCAGAGGAGGCCGGTGTTAGTCTCGACCCGGTACGATACTGGCCCCGTCTGTTCTACAACCTTCCCTGGTACCCAGGCCGGCCCTGCGCTGGAATAGTTCCTGCAGTGAACAGGGTCCCCGGCGGCGAAACCTTTCGAGACAGCCAACCCTATGTTTTTCCCTTTATCCTCGACCCTCGTCGGGTCTAGCCTGGACAGGATCGTGGTCAGTTTTCGCCGCATCAAGAGCTCCGCCGGCGAGTAGCCTGACGCTAAAGGGGTCACCCTATACGCTAAAAGGAACTGGCATACCTGGTGATTCAGGTCCCCCGGGCCCATGCGCCGCAGCGCGTCCTTTGTTGTATGCACCAGGCGTTCCACTTGGCCATTCGTGGCCGGGTGAAACGGTGCGGATGTGACATGCCGAATGGCGTTTGCCTCCATGAATGCTCCGAACTCAGCGGAGGTGAAACAACTAGCGTTATCGCTGACTAAAGTGTCGGGTAAACCGAACGTGGAAAAGACTCTCCTTAGCCGGCTAATTGTCGTGGCGGAGGACGTGCTCGTTACTGGGATAACCTCCAGCCACTTGGAGAACGCATCTACCACCAGGAGAAACATGGTTCCTCGGAACGGGCCAGCGAAATCCACGTGCACCCTGGACCACGGCCCCCTTGCCGTGTCCCACTCCCTATGCGGCAGACGGGCCGCCTCAGGTCGGGATTCCTGGCAAGCCTCGCAAGTGCCGACCATGTGCTCAATGTCCGCGTCCAGCTGTGGCCACCAGAAGTAACTCCGGGCTAGCGCCTTTGAACGAACTATGCCCGGGTGGCTGACGTGCAGCAGTTCGAGCACCCTCGTCCGCAGGGGCGCAGGGACCACCACCCGTTGGCCCCACAGAAGGCACCCCCTCTCTAGGGACAACTCAAGCTTTTTCCTAAAGAATGGGTCGAACTCTGTACTCGGGGACGAAGCCGGCCACCCCTTTTGCACCCATGCACTAACTTTCTCCAGCGTCCTGTCCTTGCCTGTCGCCCTAGCAATGTCGGCTGGTACTAGTGGGGGTGCGTCTAAAACCTCAATTAGCAACACCTGGCGGTCTCTTTCTGCTCTCGCCTTTTGGTCCGCCGACAAGGGCAGAGGGGATCTCGAGAGCGCATCAGCATGGCTGATCTCCTTTCCGGGCCTGTACTCCAACTCATGTTGGTACGCGTTGAGAAAAATAGCCCATCGCAGCATCCTCGGGGACAGGATCTGTGGCGTGGGCTTGCTTGCCGTGAAAATCCCTAACAGCGGCTTGTGATCGGTCACGATTTTGAACGGGCGGCCATACAAAAAATCGTGAAATTTTTTGGTCCCCGCTACTATTGCTAACGCTTCTCTGTCGGTTTGTGCGTAATTTCGCTCCGCTTGGGACAGGGACCTTGAGTAAAACGCTACCGGGGCCTCCCTTCCGTCCTCCAACACGTGGCAAAGCACCGCCCCCACCCCCACCGGGGATGCATCACAGACTAGGACCACTGGCCGTTTGGGGTCGAAATGCGTCAGGATTGCCTCAGATGTTAGGAGTTGCTTTAGCTCCTTGAACGCCCTCTCGTGCTCGTCACCCCACATCCATGGCTCCTCCTTTTTAAGTAACCGATGGAGCGGTTCGGCCACGGACGCCTTCCGCGGGAGGAATGTATGGTAAAAATTGAGGAGCCCCAGGAAAGACTGCAGCTCGGTTTTGGATGTGGGGCGAGGGGCCTTTTTAATGGCTGCTACTTTGGATTTAGACGGCTTAATCCCCTCGGGTGTGATCCGGAACCCTAAAAACTCGACCTCGGTCTCGAAAAAAACACATTTGTCCTTCCTCAATCTCAGCCCCGCTTTCTCGAACACGGTCAGTACTTTGTCCAACCTTTTCGCCAGTTCAGCCTCACTCCCCCCTGTTATCAACACGTCATCAAAATAAGGCAACACCCCCTCCAGGCCCTTTAGGAGGCGTTCCACGAGCGATTGAAAAAGACCGGGTGCCGAGTTCACGCCGAACTGTAACCGCGACACCTGGAACGCTCCCTTATGTGTAACTATCATTTGTGCCGCGGCCGTGGCGGGGGTCACTGGAAGTTGCTGATAGGCTTGTGCCAAATCGAGTTTAGCGAAACACTTTCCCCCATTTAGTCTGGCCAAAAGGTGGCTGATCACCGGCACCGGGTATGCATTAGGGCGGATCGCCTTGTTAATTGTACACTTATAATCAGCGCAAATGCGCACCTCCCCGTTAGCCTTTAGAGCCGTTACAATTGGAGTTTCCCACTCCGCGGAGTCAACAGGAATAAGAATCCCCTGGCCCACCAGTTTGTCCAGTTCCGCCTCTATCTTGTCCTTGAGTGCAAACGGCACCCTGCGTGGTTTGAGTCTTATCGGGCGGACCTCCGGGTCTATGTCGAAAGATACAGGGGGTCCCTTGAACCTTCCGAGTCCTTTCTTAAAAACGGCGGGATGCGCATCGCAAACCGCTTGTATTGGGTCCCCCCCCACGGTATGCACCCCCCCTATGAACAAACCTAAGGGCTGAAACCACTGTGTCCCTAGGAGGCTACAGCTTCCCCCTTTGAGGACAACTAGGGGCAGTTCCGCAGAATGTCTCTTAAACTTGACCCGAAATTTCCCGACCCCCAACACCGGAATGCTGTTTCCCTGTACGTCCCGTAGTGTGGACCTCAACGCTTTAAGCTTGGGCCGCACGTGGGGGTCGATTTTCAGGAACTCTTTCTGGGGAATTATGGAATAGGAGGACCCCGAGTCAATTTCCATCCTAATAGGGGCCCCTTGTACTAATACCTCAACGAAGTAATGGGACTGTCCCGCGGACACGCTGAACACTGAGGCGTCGTCCTCGCTGCCGTCCGAGACGCGGCCCACGCCGTCCTGCTTCCTCGTGGTCTGGGCGCCATCTTTGGGCCTCGCTGGACGGTCCGGTCTGGCTGCGCGGTCTTGTGACTGCCTCCGGCCCTCTTTCCTCTTTCTGCACGCCTTGGCGATGTGCCCCCGACGGCCGCAGGTGTAACACTCGGCCTTCCTGAACGGGCATCTCGCGCGCTCGTGGGCCGCTCCGCAACCCTCGCAGCGTCGACCACCCTTCCGGACCTTCTGGACCTCCTCGCCGTCGCTGCCTTCCGTAGACGACTTTGAGGCCCGTCGAGTCGCGTGCACCGACTGTCCGGTCTTCCCGTGCACCGAATTTTCCGCCTTGCCGGCTCTGGGACGCCACTCACGCCACTGGTGCATCTCGTCCAGTCCGGCATTCGTGGACTCTGCGGCTTCCGCGGCCTCTATGACCTCTGCCAGCGTGGGTGGCGGCTCCTTATTCATCAAGCTGCGCTGTACCTCCTTGTCTTTCAGGCCACACAACACGCCGTCCCTGAGGACCAACTCCAGGATATCGCCCCATTTACAGGGGGCGGCGGCTATCCTCATGGCGGCCACGAATGCCTCAACCGACTCATCCGGCGCTTGGACTCGCCTCCAAAACGCGCTCCGAGCGGGAAACATTGCCCTCGAGGGGCAGAACCGCTCTCGCAGCAGTTTCATGATGTCGCTCGCCTTAAAGTCGCTCACCTTCTTCGGAGCGATTATGCCCACCAGCGTCCGCTTGGTTTCCATCCCGAGCATTCTGGTGAGGATGGCCCTCTTTCTCTCCTCGTCTTCTCCTTTGACTCTGAGTTCCACCAGGGCCGCCTGGAAATCCATCTCAAGCAGCTCCCAGTCTTGCGGTTTGGTGATGTTGAAACCGCTCTGTGCCCTGGCTGTTCCGTGGGGATCCATTATCCCACCTTCGTCGCCAATTTGGTGTATGCAAACCAAGACACAGGACACAGCCTCGGGCTGGGTTAACTCAGGTTTATTGCATCGTGGACAGAGGGAACATGAGGTAATGGCGGATCGATAGCTCTTTATATACAGCAGTAACACATTTGAACGTGGTGCCATGGTAGCCCATTGGCTACTGTCTGCGTGACGTCATTGCGGGTCACGCCCTTCTTGTCCCGGTGTAGGTGGTGGCGGGAAAACTTCCCGCGCTGTTGCCTTTGATGAGTTTGGACCAAGAGAGCTTGGACGCTCGCTGCTGCCAGCTGGTGGTCATTAGCTCGCGTCCTATTACAGGGTTTATATGATACAGCTGAAGGTTACATTGTTGCTATAGGTAAGGTTACATTGGCTCAGATACATTGTAATCCGTGTGTACAATAAAACCAACAGAACACAACACTGTCAGATTTGTGTAAAGCGTTTGCAATTCCTGCAAACGTATTTATATAACAATCACAAAACTTGAAGCCAACATGAAAGGCTTTCGTTCCTTAATTATTCAGAGGCTGGAGGTGCTGAGGCAACAAAGGAAGTGAAATGCTTCCTTACGAACTCTTCCTAAAATGGTGGAATGAAAACTGCCTCAGCATGCTGTCAAATAACAGGTTATCACTTGATTATCAGTTGCATCTGTTTAAGGCATGAGCTGTGGAAAGCAAGGAACTGACAGGTAAAAACAATCTAAGGGCTATCTTCCTTCAATAACCGATGGTATCATCAAAGTGATCTTCATTTCCTCCCAACACATGAAGTCATTTCGTAGGGGGTGAGGTTACACCATGCAAAGTGTGATAGTAGAGTGGTTTCTCAATAAATACCAAGAAGGCCTCATTGAAGAATCCTTTGGACATAGCGGGTGGATGCATAGACAGCAGGGAATTACTTCAGGTAGCAGGAACACCTTGGCAGCAGTAGATCCCCTGCATAGGAAACAGATTTGGCCTGATTTCTGGCTGGTCAATCAATAGCATGATTTGTTCTGCGACAGAGTGCCTCAGCCATGATAGCTTTATATTCATGTAGCTTATACCAATAGCCAATATGGTGTAGCAGACAGCATCTCAAATTAGGATGGGTTCAAAGCCCTGCATGGCCATGGAAACTCCCTGGGGGATGGCAATGATGAAATCACTCCATTAATATGTCATTTACATTGGAAACAAAATCAGGGTCCCATTAACTTGGAATCAACTTGACAACAGATAACAGCTTACACCTTATGTTCTTGACCATGTCACCCTAATACCTAAGACATATTCCAGGTGCCCTGGAAAAGACCCATGCAAGAAGCTTGCGGTAGGTAAGAACAGTTTATTTATTTGAATTATAAATAACGACCCGAGGTGGCTTACATAAAAACAAAACATTCCATACAATAAAACAACCTATTAAAAACAATGGGCTCCTGTTGTGTATAAGAAAGTATGCCTTTAAACAATGTAACACTCGAAGAGGGGACAGAATAACTACCAGCTGTAACTCTGTAACCTCCTGTATTAGGACGCGAGCTAATGTCCACCAGATGGCAATAGCGAGCGTCCAGCTCACATGGTTCCAATTCCACAAATACCTACAGCGCGGGAAGATTCCCGCCACCACCTCACCTGGACAAGAAGGGCGTGACCAGAAATGACATCACGCAGACAGTAGCCAATGGGCTACCGAGGAGCCACATTCAAATGTATAGCCTCTGTATATATTGAGCTGTTCGTCCACCATTACCACATGTTCCCCCGGACCACCATGCAATAAAGACATGTTAAGCCAATCCTTCGGCTGTTCCTGTGTCTTGGTTCTCATATACTAAATTGGCGACGAGGATGGGATCATGGATCCCCACAAGATCAAGACACACGCCGGTTTTGACATCAACAAGCCGGAAGATTGGGAGCTCTTCGAAATGGACTTCCAAAGCGCGCTGGTGGTGTCCGACATTACGGACGAAGGAAAGAAGAGGGCCATCCTCACCCGGATGCTGGGACATGCCGCCATGAGAGTACTGGTGGACCTGGTTTCGCTGAAGAAGGTGAGCGAGGTGTCGGTCAAGCAGCTCCTGAAAGCGATGCGCGACCACTTCCAGCCCTCGGTCTCGATGTTTTCGGCTTGAGACGCGTTCTGGAAGAGTCCAAGTGCCTGGGGAGTCCATCGCAGCCTTTGCAGCGGCCCTCCGGTTGGCCGCCGGCCCTTGCAAGTGGGAGAACCTGGAAATCGCCCTCAGGGACCGCATGTTCTGTGGCCTGTGGGACGAGGAAGTTCAGCGAAAGCTGATGAACCAGGAGCCGCCCCCGACGCTGCACGAGGTCGTGAAGGCGGCGCAGGCCGCGGAAGCCACGAGGGTCAAGGGGTTCAGGGAAAGGCCCCCACAACCCGACAAGGCAGCGGGCCCGGTGCACGCGGCCAGGCAAGCGCCACAATCCTCCATGGAGAGCAGCGAGGACGAGGACGTCCAGAAGGTGCGGAAGGATGGCCGACGTTGCGACGGCTGCGGGGCGGCCCACGACCGCGCCAAGTGCCCGTTCCGGAAGACCGAGTGCCACAACTGTGGACGTCAAGGGCACATAGCCAAGGTTTGCAGACGGCGGCGCGGGGACCAGAGAGGCTCGACAGACCGCCCACCGAGATTCCAGGAAGGCGCCCGGCCCTCGAGGAAGCAGGACGGCGTGGGCCATATCTCCAACGGCAGTGACGACGACGCTCCAGTTCACAGCGTGTCCTTAGGACACCCCCGTTACTTTGTTGAGGTACTGGTGCAAGGCCCCCCCGTTAGGATGGAAATAGACTCGGGGTCCTCCTATTCAATCATTTCCCAGAGGGAGTTTTTGGGAATTTCCCCCAACGTGCGGCCCAGGCTCAAAGCGCTGAGGTCTACGCTGCGGGACGTGCAGGGAAATAGCATTCCGGTGTTGGGGGTTGGAAAATTCAAGGTCCAATACAAGCGGCACGCCGCAGAACTTCCCCTGGTTGTCCTCAAGGGGGGAAGCTGTAGCCTTCTCGGGACTCAATGGTTTAAGCCCCTGGGGTTGTTCATTGGGGGGTGCATGCCGTTGGGACTGACCCTATACAAGAGGTGTGCGACGCGCACCCCGAAGTGTTCAAGAAGGGACTCGGAAAATTCAAGGGACCCCCAGTTGCGTTCGATCTGGACCCGGAGGTCCGCCCAATAAGACTCAAACTGCGCAGAGTGCCTTTTGCGCTCAAGGACAAGATAGAGGCGGAACTGGACAAATTGGTGGGCCAGGGGATTCTTGTTCCTGTTGATTCTGTGGAGTGGGAAACTCCGATTGTAACAGCACTGAAGGCCAACGCGGAGGTTCGCATATGCGCAGATTACAAATGCACCATTAATAAGGCGATACGCCCAAATGCGTATCCAGTACTGGTGGTCAGCCACCTGTTGGCCAGGTTACATGGGGGGAGGTGTTTTGCAAAACTTGACCTGGCACAAGCATACCAGCAGCTCTCGGTAACCCCAGCTGCGGCTGCTGCGCAGACGATAGTCACTCATAAGGGGGCGTTCCAGGTCACGCGCCTACAGTTTGGCGTGAACTCGGCGCCAGGCATCTTCCAATCGCTCGTGGAACGCCTCTTAAAGGGTCTGGAGGGGGTCTTACCATACTTCGATGACGTGTTGATAACGGGGGGAGCGAATCTGAATTGGCTGAAAGATTAGACAAAGTACTGACGATATTCGAAAAGGTGGGGTTGAGGCTGCAAAAGGACAAATGTGTCTTCTTCGCAAAAGAGGTTGAGTTCTTGGGTTTCTGGGTAACCCCTGCAGGAATCAAACCCTCCAAATCAAAGGTGGCCGCCATTCAAAATGCTCCTCGCCCCACGTCCAAGCCCGAATTGCAGTCGTTCCTGGGGCTCCTAAACTTCTACCATTCCTTCCTGCCCCGGAAGGCATCGGTAGCGGAGCCGCTTCACAGGCTTCTAAAAAAGGACGAGGCATGGAAATGGGGCGAGAGCCAGGAGGAAGCATTCAATGACCTTAAACAACTCCTAGACTCAGACGCCATATTAACCCATTTTGACCCCAAGAGACCAGTAGTCCTGATTTGTGATGCGTCCCCAGTGGGGGTGGGGGCGGTTCTGTGCCATGTGATGGAAAACGGGCGGGAGGCCCCGGTGGCGTTCTACTCCAGGTCCCTGTCTCAGGCAGAGCGAAATTACGCACAGACAGACAGGGAAGCGTTAGCAATAATCGCTGGGACCAAAAAGTTCCACGATTTCCTCTATGGCCGCCCTTTCACCATCGTGACTGACCACAAGCCCCTGCTAGGCATTTTCACTGCGGACAAGCCCACGCCACAAATCCTGTCCCCTAGGATGCTCAGGTGGGCCATTTTCTTAAATGCATACCAGAACGCGCTGGTGTACCGCCCTGGAAAGGACATAAGCCACGCGGACGCCCTGTCGAGATCACCCCTCCCCCACACAAGCGGCCACGTGTGCGAGGTGGAGCAAGACCACCAAGTGCTCATGATAGAGGTCTTGGATTCATCCCCCGTATTGCCTGCAGAGATCGCCAAGGCGACAAGCAAGGACAAGACGTTGGCTCTGGTTAGTTCTTGGGTGCAGAAAGGGTGGCCAACGTCCCCCCCCAGCGACGGAGTTCGCCCCATTTTTTCGGAAAAAGCTAGAATTGTCCTTAGAGAGGGGGTGCCTCCTGTGGGGCCAGCGAGTAATTGTCCCTGAATCCCTGAGAGCGAGGGTGCTCAAACTGCTGCACGTCAGCCACCCTGGCATTGTCTGCTCCAAGGCGTTGGCCAGGAGCTACTTCTGGTGGCCCCAGTTGGACGCCGATATCGAGCACATGGTGGGCACTTGCGCGAGATGCCAGAGCTCCCGGCCCGAAGAAGCCCGTCTCCCGCACAGGGAATGGGACACGGCAAAGGGGCCGTGGTCCCGCGTGCACATTGACTTTGCGGGCCCCTTCAGAGGTTCACTCTTTCTCCTCGTAGTGGATGCTTACTCCAAGTGGTTGGAGGTAATTCCGGTTGCGAACACCTCCTCAGCCACAACAGTTAAACATTTGCAGAGGGTGTTCAGCACGTTCGGCATACCCGACACCCTTATTAGCGATAACGCTAGTTGTTTCACGTCCGCTGAGTTCAGGGCATTCACCGAGATCAACGCCATCCGGCATATCACCTCCGCACCTTTCCACCCGGTGACAAATGGCCAGGTAGAACGCCTCGTGCGTACCACCAAGGACGCGCTGAGGCGCATGGGCCCCGGGGATTTAAACCTGCAGTTGTGTCAGTTTTTACTGGGATACAGGGTAACCCCCCTAGCGTCAGGGTACTCGCCCGCAGAACTCCTAATGCGCAGGAAGCTGACTATGATACTGACCAGGCTAGACCCCGCCAGGGTGGAAGACACTGGGAGGAACATCGGGGTAGCGGGCATGAAGAGTTTCGAGATAGGCGCCCCGGTTCATTGCAGAAACTACGCTAGCGCAGGGCCAGCCTGGATTCCGGGCGTAGTCATTGGACAGACAGGCCCCGTGTCGTATTGCGTAGAGACCAGCACGGGTCTACTCTGGAGGCCACACGCAGACCAACTCCGGCGCCGGATCTCCGAAATCCAGGGCGCTGACAGCACAGAAAAGGATTCAACGTTAGGGTTCTCCCCCACCTGTTCAGCCCAAGGGGGAGGAGAGGGGGGCCGGTGGTCCCCACCACGGGGGGAAGGGAATATGTTTGTCCCCGTAGATATCCTGACAGATACCCCCATACATTCCCCAGTAGATGATTTTGAGTTTCAGTTACAAAACCGGGGGAGGGGGTTCGGAGTGGTCCCCCACCCATCCAAGCGAGAAGCGGGGTTTTGCGTTAGCCCCCAGTGCCCCCGGTTTTCCCACAATGGAGTTCCTCCCTACCCCAAAAGCCGCGGAACCGTGGCAAGTCGCTAACGAGTATCCCTCTCCCATTGCAGGACAAGAGACCAGGGAGCAAAGAAGCGATAGCGCCCCCGAGACAAGCCAGCCAGCCTTGCGCCCAAAACGCGCTTGCAATAAACCATATTGGATGAGAGACTTCGTCTCATCCTAGGGGGGAGGGATGTTGTGTATAAGAAAGTATGCCTTTAAACAATGTAACACTCGAAGAGGGGACAGAATAACTACCAGCTGTAACTCTGTCACCTCCTGTATTAGGACGCGAGCTAATGTCCACCAGATGGCAATAGCGAGCGTCCAGCTCACATGGTTCCAATTCCACAAATACCTTCAGCGCGGGAAGATTCCCGCCACCACCTCACCTGGACAAGAAGGGCGTGACCAGAAATGACGTCACACAGACAGTAGCCAATGGGCTACCGAGGAGCCACATTCAAATGTATAGCCTCTGTATATATTGAGCTGTTCGTCCATCATTACCACATGTTCCCCCGGACCACCATGCAATAAAGACATGTTAAGCCAATCCTTCGGCTGTTCCTGTGTCTTGGTTCTCATATACTAAAGCTCCGAATGCCAAATCCTGATGTTTACAAGTCTAGTTCAGGAGTTCTCAACCTTTTAAAGCCAGGGCCCGGGTCACGCTCCCCCAGATAGTTTCTGGGGCCCAGACAGCCATTTTGCCCTTCCTCTACCACATGACACGTGAAATGGTGCCATGGGCCACAGGTTGAGAATCCCTGGTCTGGTTCATCATCTTGTGTATCCCATGCTGCAATCTAAAATGGAAGAGCAAGAATTAATATTGTTCATTGAAACACTTTATGTAAGTGGGAGTTTAAAGTCTGACCTAGACATGAAAGAATAAGTGGCATAATAGAGAGATTGGTCTGTAGCTTCTGGGATCCGATGGTTCTTTGCCTGCTTTCAGTATAGTGATTATTTTTGTCTCCTGCCATATTTTTGGAATTTGTTTGCTTGCCCAGCAGTTATCAAAGGGCTGAAGAGCCACTCCTTTATGTTTGCCTAAAACAATTTAATTTGCTCAATCAATATATCATCAAGCTCCACTCTTATATCTTTTTATGGCTTCCGCTCGTTCTGCAAATATGAAGGTAGTACAAAATTAATAAGATTCACTCTGAATATCCTGTTGAGGGTTTGCCTATTTCCATAATTTTAAATTGTGCAATGTCCTGATACAAATAAAGATGGAAAGACAAATGTGAATAAACCCACAGTTGAACAATGTCTTTATCCAGTGGTGAGCAACCAAAAAAATTTACTACCGGATTGTGGGTGTGATATGGTGGGTGTGGCCAGGGGGAAAATCCTGCGTTGCATCCGAATAAGGACTACTTTATTTCAAAACTTGGATGGGTGGGGCCAGCCAGAATTTCTGCTACCGGTTCTGGTGAATTGGTGCGAACCTGCTGATGCCCATCACTGTCTTTATCAGAAGTCACTAAAATGTTGCAAAAAGACTGGAAGCTTTTGAATTCTCCAGGACTGTTTGTAAGAGAAAAATCTTGCCAGTCTGATCCTGAGATCTCATAGCCACAACATCTGGCCTGATTTTTGGACCCCTCGATTTCTTTTCTTATATCTTACCTGTTTGTACCATGCAACTTATCGAAAAACATCAAAAACCTTGAAAGTTCACCTCTTTTGGGTTGGTCTTAATAAAAATATTGCCAAACCGTATGTTTTCTTTTGTTTGTTTGCTTGTTTGTTTCTCATGGACAATTATGATTTTCTGTGTTGCATAATCAAATGAGTTTCTATGCTGCTGTATGTAGTTCTTGGAAACACCAAGCTTGTGCAAATGCCTCTGGGACTCCTATATTCTCAACCCTAGCCAGACAAACCACCTAGGCCTTTGATGTGAAATACTGAAGGGCTCCCATTATAAAACAGATGATCAGCTTAGAGCACCATTGAGAGAACCTCATGTTCTATGTGCCAGTCTGTATCTCACCACCACAGCTTCTGCAATGCTCAGTGGTCGTAATTATGGTAATACAGCCTAGTGAAGGAGACTCTTTGGAAGTTTCCTATCAGTCCTCAAGTAAAGATATTGATCCTGAGTCCCCTCAAAGCTTACTATCCATTTGTTTGTAGCCTCTAAATCTAAATAAATTAGGCCACTTATTTCTTTGACCATGGGGATGAGAAAGGATATATTGTTCTGAAAGAAACATGTGTGCCTCAGCACTTGTCCCAATATGTAACTTGTACTATGGACAAGAAGTGGGAATTGGGACAAAACATGGCGGAGTAGAATGGTTTTTCATAGAAAAATGAGATAGATGAGCGTTTCTCAACGTTTTCAGGTGGCAGGCCTGACCACACACCCTAGACAGCTGATCGGGCCAGTCACATGGTTCCTCCCATCCAGAAGTGGAAGTAAAATGCACCCAACGCATGTGCAGAACGCATTTGGCCTGCACATGCATGGGGCATGTTTTACTTCAGCTTCTGGGAGTGGCGAGGGCATCGGGGCCATGGGTTGCGAATGCCTGAGTTAGACAAAAGTGTATCTTATCTCCATATCTGTTTAATCTGTATGCAGACATATCATATAGAAATATGGACTAGATTCAGATGAAGTAGGAGTGAAAAGAGGTGGAAGAAACATCAATAATTAAAGACATGCCAATTAAACCTTCTTGGTGGCAGAAAACAGCAATGAGTTGAAATTATTTTTAAGGAAAGTGAAAGAAAAAAATGCCTGCCTAAGCAGGACTTTAAGAATATAAAAAAGATAAAAATCTTGACTACAGGGGAGATCATCACCATCATAATCCCATGCCATCAAGTCAATTCTGGCAACTTTTTCCAGGTTTTTTTTTTAAAAGTAGGAAATACTGACTATGGCCTCACAGGTTGGCTCTTCTCTTGGAAGGCACAGTAGAGAATTAAATCCCTAAATTCCAATCTAAATTCTTACCTAATCCTGTGAACTAACCAGCCAGGCCACAGAAGAACGACACAGAAAATACGACTAAACTTTGTACATCGTGAGAGAACAGGACTCACTGGAAAAGGCAAAAATACTAAGAAAAACTGAAGACAGCAGGACAAGAAGATGATCAAGTATGAAGTAGATTGACTCCCTAAAACAGGGGTGCCCAAACTATGGCCCACTGGCTGTATCAGGCCCCCAACGCCAATTCATCCAGCCCCCGGTGCCCTCACCGCTCCTGGAAGTGGATAGGGGACATGCCCGCCAATGTGCATGTGCATCTAGAACCACTTCCGGGAGTGATGAAACCACTTCTGGTTGTGGCAGGGATGCATTTGTGCATGCACAAAGACGGCCGGAACAACTTCTTGGGGTGGCAAAACCACTTCGAGGAGTGGTGGGGATGCATTTGTGCATGCACAGAGATGTCCAGAACCACATCCGGGAGTGGCAAAACCATTTCCAGGAGTGGCAAAACCACTTCCAGGAGTGGCAAAACCACTTCCAGGAGTGGCGCAGACGCATTTGTGCATGCACAAACGCGTCCAGAACCACTCCCTGAAGTGGTTCCTGACATGCATGTGCAAAAGTGCCCACTTCCGGGGGCGTGGTCAGGCCCGCTCAGCTGTTCCAGGGGTGTGGTCAGGTCCCCGGTGCAAAAAGTTTGGCCACCTCTGCCCTAAAGGAAGCCTCAGTTAATGAGAACTAAGCAGAGCTATTAAGGAGAAGCCATTTTGGACATTGCTCACTCATAACGTTTAAATTAAGTCACACCACACAACAAAATAAAATGATCAGATTCAGCATGGGCAGATTTCAGATTGGAAAAGTTACTTTTCCTTGATAGTAAATCTCCAAACTCACAAAATTTGGGACAGGCTTGGCATCATGCAGCCTCAAGACTGCTTTAGATTTGCTCAGGTGTCAGCTTATTGCTTGTGACACCTTGTAGCGCTTTATGCTTCATCTGATTCAGTTTGTTGTTCTACTGAAACTCAGTAGGAAGTAGGTACAAGAAAAGTCTGCAAACGTAGACAGCTCTGGCTCTTTGGCTGTAAACAGAGATAAGCACTGAACCCTAGAGTTGGATACGATTGGCTTTCGAGTAAGGGCGACCTTTACCTTTACAGGTGATGATGGTTGAGATTCAAATAAGTAGCAAATTATCAAGGTAAATTATACTGAGCTTCCTGTGAGCTAAATAACATCCACCACAAACCTATTTCTAGATAAGAGCCAACTTTATTTGCGAATGTCAATCTGTCACAAATAAAGACGCAAATGAAGGAAACATTATTTATCCTCTCCGATCAAAATGTAAATCTAACTCTACCCCCTTCCAATTCATAACCACATTCTGTTTATTGATCTACATCACACTGGCCATCACAAATGAACCACAAAATAGAAAACAATCATCACCCTAGGTTTTTTTTAAAAAAAGAACTGCATTTTCCTTTAGGCTTTATAACAATGAAAGCCGGCTTCTATGATGGCGCTTTTTTGAATATCTGGCCTTTTCAAGCCTCATCATGAATATTCTTTTTAAAAGAGATAGCGGAAAGTACATCAAACACCCAGGAAACAACTCTTCCACTAACGTATTCATGAAGAGGCCTTTGTCAATCACGGATATTGAGGTGCGTCAGAATATTTCAGATCTGAGGATACAGAAAAGTTTAACAAGCTAGAGATATAAGGACATGAGAGGGACTGCATTCAGCTAACAAGATTCTCAGCCTCAAGTGTCCTTGACAAATTTTTCAGAAACCCACAAATAATGGCATTACAGGCCGTGGCCGTCCTTTTACTTGAGTCTGCTTTGTGTTGGTCCTTGGTATTATTGTCAAGCTAGTTTAGTGTTTCTCTCAGTTGTCACTGTCAAAACTGAAATCTCCATCAACCATGGAGCTTCAAAACAGCATATTTTTATGTTCCAGTTCACTGTGAATATTAATACATTTAGATCTTTTGCATAAAGACATAACACACAAGTATGGATATATCCAGAGCAATTTAAGTAATCCCCAAGGTACGTAGTTTTCTTTTTAAATTCAGCCATAGCAAGATTTTTCTGAAGTCTAAAAACAACATTATTTACTGATTTGTACCACTACAACACAAATCCGTCAATTTTTTAAAAACTAAAGTGCAAGTATACATGTGACCTCATTCTTTAGTCGTGTCAGAGGCACCACCAGTATATAATAACATACAAAGCTAAAATTAACATATCTAAAACAAAAAGGAATTAAAAAGGGATAGATGACATCCGCCTAATATCGGGCCACATCAACAGCATTTTCTCTTGCAAACATAAGGTCCTCCTCAGTGCACAATGAGGGGCATTGTGTGCATTGTATCATGTGGGTGATTGTTTGTTCTTCTCCACATTCACACAGGCTACCATCTACAGGAAAACCCCACTTAATCAGATTAGCCCTTGATCTTCCTACCCCAGCACATGGTCTGTTTAAAGCTTTCCACACAGACCATAGTTGTTCCTGGCCAGGTGGTAGAGAATTGCGTAGCTCTGCCCAATTAGCTCCTTACTTGCCTTCCAAAGTTCTAGGGTAGCCTGTATGGGCTGGTTGTTTGTTTGTTTGTTTGTTGTTGTTGTTTTTTGGGGGGGGTTATGAGGAAACTGTGCCTTGATTTCAGTCTCTGCTTTTGTGGTTGGTGATCAAATAGTAGATGTGTTTCTGAGGATCTTGCTTTTGCCCACTCTTTCTGAGCAGCACTTTCTCGGCAACATTTTAGTGGAGGGATGCCAGATAAGTAATGCACTTTTTGTATTATGCACCTCTTTTGAGCAGAAATGTGACCTAATGAAAGTATCTAAGTAATTTTGTTTCCTAAATTTAAAATTAATATGCATTAAAAAGAAAGAACATGACATTTAAATGTGAAAAATGAGCCCACGGTATTATGTGCTTTGATCATCACCACCACCACCACCACTTTTATTTGCAATGCCTACATTTCAACCAACTCCTAAAACACTCGTTTTATGAAACAGCTAGATGATGATCAGAATTTTGTTAATTATGCCTGCTGACATAATGCCATTGGTATAAATCTTGACTGTGAATTGCTGCAAATTAAAAAGTTGATGGAGGCTTTCACGGCTGCTCACTAGTTTGATCACTATGAACACCACCGCAAACATCTATGCTAACTACTTGCAGCAATTCACAGCTATAGTTTATGCCAATCCAGTTACATCAATAGATATTTTCATTGGGATCCCACACACTAAGATATGGCTATAAGAGAAAACACACTCAACTCTTCAAATGGTATCTCTTTTATGTGAACACTTAATAGTTTCTCCATTGGAATTTCTGTTTGGATCTTGGGTTTCTTAACAATTTGGTTGACTTGTGAGTCAGACAACAACCTTGCTTTCCTGCATTGTGATAGCTAGACAAGATTGCTTCCACAACTGGTTGTGCCATATGGCATGAGTTCTGCTTTAGCAACAAGAAAAAAAATACTTATATGATTTCTCTTACGCCCCAGACTGAATACTAGACGAAGACACTTGCAGCATCTTAAAAAGCTAGCCAATTCATTTCACATAAGCTTTCATGGATTGCAGCTGCCTTTGTAACATGCATCTGACTGATGAAATGGACCTTTGTCCATGAAAGTTATTAAGATGCCCTTTGTTGTTTTTGAGGCAACAGATTAACAATGGCTTTTTAAGGCTTTTTTTTTGCAAGGGTTATATCATTTCTTTACTCCCTCTGTTTTAAATGTCATTAATACAAATAATTGAAATCAGAACTCTGGAAGTTACTAAATGCTTACTAAATTCAGGATCTGACTTGCCCTAGTAAATGGGGCTCCAAGTTCTTAAAGAGAATTAAGTGCAATCAACTAAAGACAATTTAGTCATTTTATTCAGAAGAGATCATCCTTCTCAACTACCAATAAAACTCATGAATCAGAATTACAGATGTTCAGGTTTTGGAAGGTCAGTGCAGTGGTGATGATTATACAATGCCTAACAATTAGAATATATAAATAAGATGAATATGAAAGACAAAGGGCTGAACAGATAACTTGTGCTCTTGTGTTATTAACAACCATTAGAGAATAAGCCCAATGAACTGAAACTATGTCTCCAAATACGTGGAAGAAGACCTTCAAGGGAATACCAGTAGGAAGGCATGTGGGTGGGAAAACAGCATGACTTTTCCTAAAGCAAGTGTTCTGAAGCTTTGGAATACAGCAGATGGACCAGCAACGAAGAGCTCCATGGGAGATTTGCTAATAGCCTGCACTTGCTGTTGAAAACCCACTGCTAGTAATGAAACATGCAGGGGAGGATATTCAGTCAACCCAAGGGTAATGAGGGTTTAATTTAATTTTCAGTCTATACAGGGAAGGAGGTGGGAATTAAAAAGAACAGGCAGGGTACTCCTCACACTTGAGGAGTAAACAAATGTATATCAATGAGACACTGATGTGATCTATAACTGAAAAGGAATGTACACGTTTTCCTCGTCACAAGTAATATTAAAGTCTCCTTTCAAAATGGAGGATGACAGGTAAATGCAGGCAGTGGATCTAGGCAGTTAATGTTTATAGAGTGTTGTATATACTGATTCAAAGAAAAACAGAATTTTAATCATTTACAATATCATTTTCTTCTTCTTTCATGTCCAAGTCAGACTTTGAACTGCCAAATTGAAGCCACCTTCTTGACTTTGTCATTGGCCAAACTTAAAATCTCATTGGTACAAGTTTTGGTAGTAACCGGCAGACCAGCAGGTGAGCTGGATTCTGTATCTTGGTGATCTTCAGGCACATATCCGCTCAGAGGATGGGTGAGGGTTATTCTCGTTTAGTTATCTCAGCGTCTGCTGCTATTTCTCTCCTTAACTTAGGTGAAGTGATACCAACAAGAGGTTGGTGTAGGTTTGAGGCATCCTGTCACTATCACACTGTTTCATTAACAGCATTGTCAATTTGTTTCACATGTGCTGATATGCTCCATATCAGGGACTTTACTCGTCCGGTGCAAGCCTTGGCTCTCTCCGATTCGGAGGACCACAGGTGCCACACAGGTGAGAAGCCCCGGTGATTTGGATAACATGACTGAGAAGGGTGTCCTTTCTCAAAGTTGGGTCGAGAAAGGCTGGTCCAGTGGAGCTGGGCAACAGGTTCGCAGGGAAATGGTGATCTGTGACTGATGTCGCAGAAGAAATTAAAACTGCACAGCCCCTTGGGACGGGACTTCAGGTTCCCATACGAAAAATACCCTTATCTCATTTTAGGGACTATAATGGCCTTGGAGCTGGGTAAGGTGTGTGGGAGAAATTCTGTTACCGCTGCAGCAGCTCGCTCTTCTGTAGCTGAATTCTAGGTCTCGAAACAAAGTTTCTTCTTCGGCAGAGGGTCCCACAAAGTAACCCAAAAGTTGCAATCCTTCTCTTAGGAAAAAGGCCTTATTGTTAAATATCGCCATGCAATCTGCTCTGCTTCAGGAGGAGAGGAATGAGCACTCTTTACCAAGAAAATCATTTTATGATTTATTGAAGAAAATAGCAAAGTTCAATAAATGCAAAGTATAAGAAAAATTGCATAGTCTCAGAAAGTGTCGGTCTCTGCAAAACCTGTCTCATCATTTCTGGATTATAGGCTAAGTGTGCCGGTGCCCCGCCGCCCCATACGAAGTGGTTTGAAGGGGAGTCTATCTCAGATGACTGGAGAGATAGAGCTCCCGCTGGAATCAAAATTCGACCTTTTTACTTGAGAAAAAGCTCTGGTTTTTATACCATTTTGTCTGGGAAAGTGTCCTTGAAAAGTGCTAATTGACTTCTCAAAGCGACAGGTTTTGTGTGTAGATCAAAGGATACCAGGTGGCTATCTTATCTATGTTCCATCTGAGACCATGAGATAGAACATTTTCCCAGACACTAACCTTGGGAAGAAGAACCAAAATGTACTTTCCCAGAGAAAAGGGATGATGCCATTCAATGGTAGGTGCCAACTAAAAATGGCTCCAGTTAGGCTAAGCAGAGAATATTGTAGAAACAAACAAACAAACAAAAGATTAAAATCCTGAATAACCTATATGAATATAATGTAATAAACATTAAAAATGATGTCATCTCAGATGGAATTACGACACTCCATAACAAAGACATCTTTAAGTACATTAGAAGTAAGAACCCAACTAGGAAGGCCATTGGACCATTAGATGACAATGGAAAGCAAGGGGTTATTAAACAGGAAACAGAGATTGCAGAGAGACTCAATGAATTCTTTGCTTCAGTATTCACTGAAGAAGACAGAGTCCACATGCCCAAAACAGAGCCTATCTTCGTAGGGAGGGAAAGCGAAGAATTAAGCCAGATAGAAATAACCAGGGAGGAGGTCCTTGCATGTCTTGTTAAGCTAAACACTAACAAATCACCAGGACCAGATGGCATCCATCCATGAGTTCTCAGGGAACTTAAAAATGAAATTGCTGATCTCCTAGCCAAAATATATATTTCCCTCAAATCAGGCTTTGTGCCCGATGACTGGAAGGTAGCGAATGTAACACCAATTTTCAAAAAAGGATCCAGGGGTGATCCAGGAAATTATCGACCTGTCAGTTTGACATGTGTCCCAGGTAAAGTGTTGGAAACCATCCAAAAAGATAGAATTAATAGGCACATAGAAGAGAAGGCGCTGCTAAAGGAGAGCCAACATGGCTTTTGCAAGGGCAAATCATGCCTCACTAATCTGTTGGAATTTTTTGAGAGTGTCAACAAGCATGTGGATAAGGGGGATCCAGTTGACACTGTTTATCTGGACTTTCAGAAGGCTTTTGACAAGGTCCCACACCAAAGGCTCTTGAATAAACTTACCAGTCATGGAATAAAGGGACAGGTCTTGTCCTGGATCAGCAACTGGCTAACGGACAGGAAACAGAGGGTAGCAGTAAATGGACACTTCTCCAAGTGGAGGGAAGTAAAGAGTGGGGTCCCCCAAGGTTCAGTACTGGGACCCCTGCTTTTCAACCTCTTCATAAATGATCTAGAGGTAGGAGTAAAAAGCAAGGTAGCCAAATTTGCTGACGACACTAAATTATACAGAGTAGTGAAAACTGTGAGAGATTGTGAGGAGCTCCAGAGGGATCTCTTGACACTGGGGGAGTGGGCAAAACAGTGGCAAATGAGCTTCAACATTAGTAAGTGCAGAGTGATGCATGTTGGGGGGAAAAAAACCCAATTACATTTATAAACTGATGGGGTCTGAACTCTATGTGACAAACTAGGAAAGGGACCTTGGTGTCCTGGTGGACAACTCAATGAAGGTGTCAACCCAGTGTGTCTCAGCAGTGTAAAAAGCAAACTCAATGCTAGGGATCATTAGGAAGGGTATAGAAAATAAGTCAGCAAGTGTCATTTTGCCTCTTTATAAATCTATGGTGAGGCCCCATCTGGAATACTGTGTACAGTTCTGGTCGCCATACCTCCAGAAGGATATTATGGAGTTGGAGAAATTGCAGAGGAGGGCAACCAGAATGATTAGGGTACTAGAACACTTTCCTTACCATCTGAGGCTGCAACGGTTGGGCCTTTTCACTGTTGAACGACGGCGTCTAAGATGTGACCTGATTGAAGTTTATAAAATCATGCACGGTGTGGACAAAGTAGATAAGGAAAAACTGTTTTCCCTGTCGCACAACACTAGAACTAGGGGACACTCCATGAAACTTTTGGGTACTAGTTCTCAAACAAATAAGAGAAAGTACTTTTTCACCCAGAGGATTACTGGTCTATGGAACTCCCTGCCAGAAGAAGTGGTGACAGCTGTCAGTCTTGACAGCTTTAAGAAAGGATTAGACAAGTTCATGGGGGACAAGGGTATCAATGGCTATAATTATGGATACTTAAGGGCAACCTCAGGGTTGGAGAGATAGGCAGGATATCTCTCAATGCCATTTCCAGGGAATCCTAAGCAGGTGAAGGCATCTCCTTGGGAATACCCTGAAGGAAATGGTGAGCCACTGTGTGAGACAGAATGCTGGACTGGATGGGCTGTGGCCTGTTCCAGCAAGGCTGTTCTTATGTTCTTATATACTGGAGCAACATACTGTGCTGTAGAGAAACTCATGGCCAAATCTGATGTACATTGTGTAGATGGTTTAGCTCCCCATGTATAGTTTGTCAGCTTCTCGATGATATTGTTCCTTGTACTAACTTTAGTGTTGGTTTTCAGGCAGTGCTGCTTAAAATAGAGTGTCTTGTCAAGTGTCATGCCAAGGTATTTTGGTGCTGAACAATGGGGTCTAACTTTCAAAATAATTAGTATTTCAAGGCCCTTTCTCCTCATCTGAACCCTCCTGTCCCCCATTATAACCTAGTGACTGATAAGAAAAGAATCCAGTGGCACCTTAAAGATTTATTATGGATGACTTTTTAGGGAAGAGCCAGAATGGCGAAGGGTAAAGAATGATGTACTAGGACACAGAAGAGTGGGGTTCAAATCCTCACTTGGCTATGAAGGCTCACTAGGGAAGGGTGGCGACAATAAAACCATTCTCTAAATGCCTAACAGACCTTGAACGCCCTACGAGGGTTGCTGTAAGTAGGATTAGACTGGATGGCACATAATGTAACAAGCTTTGGCAGACTATGGCCCAGTGATGGCGAACCTATGACTCGTGTGCCAGAGGTGGCACTTGGAGCCATCTGTGTGGGCACCCGTGCAGTAGCCCCAGCACAGAGTTCACCCAGCAGCCCAATGGGAGAGCTTCCTTCCCCCCCCCAGGACAGTTTGCCCTGCCCCTCTATCTAGCAGCCCAATGGGAGTGTTTCCTCCCTCCCCAGCACAGAGTTTGCCCCACCCCTCTGCCCAGCAGCCCGATGGGAGTGTTTCTTGCCTCCCCTGTTGTCATGTTGGCACTTTGTGATAAATAAGTGGGTTTTGGGTTGCAGTTTGGGCACTCAGTCTCTAAAAGGTTCGCCATCACTGCTATAGCCCATTCGATCAGATGCTTTGTCCCCCGTCCCCGTCCCCCAGTAATGAGCTGAAACATCACTCCTCTAGAAATCAAAACCTCTGCTAAAGCTTTGATGCATATCCCATCTTAAGAACCAGGTGTATTAAATATACATCATTGTGCAGGGTTTGTAATGATATAAATCCTCAGCTAGCTCATCATCACAAAGAGGAAAGTGGAATCACAAGATTTTTCTCCTCAACAAAGAAGATATTAAGGACTTTATAGAGTGCTCATATTTGTAAGGACAAAGATGACTAAAGATACCATATAAATTTGCAGGTCACATTTGTCTGAATTGCCCAAAACTAGAATCTAAAGCACTAGATGGGTTGTTTCTCTTTTTCTTAGCAATCAGCCACTCCTTCTGTTTTTAACATTCAGGTGACTTGCAAGAGCAGATTCTAAGGTCACAAGAAAAGGGAAGGTAGAAGAACTTCCCCTCCTCATGGGTCTGTTAATCGAACTCCTTCCATCAGCAGAGGAACACTCTTGGCTAGTACTCTCCTATTACCTGTTTGAAAATGCTTGCTTTTCTGCCGTGCCAGCAGTTGTTTTTTTAGCCAAGAAAAACAACAACACCCCACAGTAAACACAACGACAGTCTAAGTATATACAGTCAAACAATGTAAAAGAAGAAGCAATGTTTCTAATAGTTTCCACTGGGAAAGCTGAGCTGCTTCCCCTTTGGTGAACTTGATTCATTAGTGTATTAACTGACAGTTGTTTCCTGCTCTAAGTGATTGTTCAGGCATTCTGTTATGTCCTGTCAGGTAACAGGACACAATTAATTACAAATAAATGGGGGATTACATTAGCTAACAATGGGATCCTTCCCAAACAGTTTTATCTAGAGGACAAGGGTAATCTTCAATGCCAGGTTTCTAGAGTTCACTGAGAAAAATTCCCTATTATGTAACCGCATTGTATTCTGCTGTCAAGTGTCATTTTGACCTCTGAGAGAGGTTAAAATAACTGTGGGTTTAAAGAGATCACACCCCAGTAATCGATTGCTTAAATACACTAGGCCGTTCAGAAACCTTGATTAGTACATGAAACTTTGTAAAATATAAAATGGGAGTTCAGTGACTATGTAAAAGGCACTAAAGGGCCTCAACAGACTATAAAAAGACTGTACGTTGTCATGGAAGGCTAAATTCAATAGCTTGGTATTTCAGTTCCACTGTCCTTTGCAAATATACCCTCCTGATTAATGGCTTATCTTGAAAGCACTGATACTTGATTTTCTTGGTCACAGACATTTTAGTGACATACACTTGTAGCTACAGGGAAGTACTGAGGTATTCTCTGGTTGCTCACTGGCCCTGGCGAGAAGCAAGAAGCACAGAAAGCTGTTGTACTGTGTTAAGAGCAGCAAGAGGTTGAGTTGTGACAAACTCTCCTATTGTCTAATAAAACACAGGCAGGAAAGACATCTGGGGTATTCAAAGGTGGGAGGATAGCTTCCGAAATCCACATGATGGGCAACTGTCCCCTTCAATTTAATATAGCCCAAATAAGATGGCATGGCAGATTTTATAAATCATTGGCGCATGGCAGGCTTTGTGGTATCTCGGTATCTCAGAGGTGTCGCCCAAATTTATAGGAAGTCACTTAGTGAAGCCTCATAAGGGCTTTCCACTATTTGCCTCAGTGTACCTTTTAAGTCAATGATTTGCCACTCAAACCCAGGGCCTGAAGACAATTGCTAGTCCCAATGAGAGCAGACCCACTGGATCAACTGTTCAAGGACACTTATGTAGGTCCCATTTTTCAATGTGTCTCCTCTGGCTGGGACTAGCAACCGGATCCAGTTCATAAAACCTGTGCTTCATAGTAGAAAGTAAGCCAAATCACAAGGTGCTAAGTACATCTTCGAGCCTAGATTATTTCCACTGTTCCTGTGCACAACCATTTATAAGTGAAAAATAGTACATACTGAAATGCTCCATTTTTTCATAAGTAAAATTTTGTTGCTGCTGCTGTTCTTTTTGGGGAGTGGCCTCAATATTCCTCTCTATTAAAAAACAGAGATGTAACTACCAGAGTTATATACATATATCAAAATAACAGTTGTAAACACTTCCTGTGTTTGTTTTTCTTCTTTATTTTTTCCTTCCTAATTATTTAATCTTTCCATTGCATTCTTGTTTTCACATTGTTATATTAGCTGCCCTGTGTGCCCTGTTTATTTGCTTGGAGGACCCAAGGTGTTTTGCAACAATTATAACTGTACAATAATCACCTGTTTTAAAATACCAAAGAAATGAGATTAATAATAATTAAGCTGAGCTCCCGTCTTCATCCCAGCTCCTGCCAACCTAGCAGTTCGAAAGCAAGAAATTGCAAGTAGATAAATAGGGACCGCTTCGGTGGGAAGGTAACAGCATTCCGTGCGCTCCGGTGTCTAGTCATGCCTGCCACATGACCACGGAAATGTCTGCAGAAGCAGACAGCGCTGGCTCTTCGGCTTAGAAACAGAGATGAGCACTGCACCCTAGAGTCGGTTACGACTGGCTTTCGAGCAAGGGAAACCTTTACCTTTACTTACAATATTAAGAACAACAATTGCAAGACATTAAACATTTTAAAAATCTCTTCTTTTTTATAAATATTTTAATTGAAAATTTAAAAGTAACAAAGAAAATTGCATTCTTCAACTCAATTCATTTCAGTTGTTCTACATTATAATACACTTTTGATTATATAAACTGATATTAACTCTTTAATAAGTGCAGAATTAATCTACAGGTGTACATCCTGTATTTTCCTTTATTACGTATTCAATGAAAGTCCGCCAGATCCCCCAAAATTGGTTTGTTCTTATCATTCTCTTTCTACTCTTCAGGTCCCACATTAGTTTATCATTTAAGGTGGTAGCCCAAACCTCTTTATACCACTCCTCTATTTTGAAATTATGGTTAGTTTTCACATATTTTGCAATTAATAAACTTGTAGCTGTCAAGAAAATTATTAACAAATCATTTTTGTCCTTATCTATTTTTACATCTTCTAATTCCATTATTAGTGCTTCTTTAGGTTTTAATTTTAAATTTATTCCCATTATATTATTTATCTCTGTTTCAACTATGAGCCAGAAATTTCGTGTACAGTATTTACATTCCCTCCACATATGAACATAAGCCCCTACCTTTTCTTGACAGCGCCAGCATAGCTTGGGTGATGATTGATCAATTTGATTCAACCACAGAGGTGTTAAATACATTCCCATAACTTCTTATGGTTATGCTCTTTAATTCTTACTGACAGGTTTTTCATTATTCTTAATTTCCACGTTTTATTCCAAGACCCATCTGTTATTTTCACCCCCAATTCCAATTCCCACATTTTTCCCACCACCCTTATTTAATATCTTATATGGTGGAACCTCAATTAACGTAATTAATGCGTTCTTCAGGATGTTTTTTACAGCGAAAATTACTTTAACCAAATTTCCCATAGGAATGCATTGAAAATGAAAATACATTAAGCGAAATGCAGTTTCCCATAGGAATGCAATGAAAACCAATTAATCCGTTCCAAAAAAAAATCTGTAAACCAAGTCACTATTTTCTATGGATTTCCTTTTGTTATGCGATTTTTATGTTAACCCAGCCATTTGTTAATTGAGGTTCTACTGTATAGCTTACTTACTACTGTATAGCTTACTTACTACACCTTTCCACTTGGTTATATCTTCCCTTATCTGAGAAAGCAGTTTCTCAAAACTCGTGAGGCCTCTTCCTATCCCGTACTCCTTTTATCCCAATTTCCAACCTTATTTGAGCTAACCAGTTAAAATTTAGTTTCTTATACAGCTCTTGTCTTGTATATTTGTTCTAATTACATTCCAACCAGCCCTTTATAGTTTTAATCTTGCATTTTACTAATTCTCCTATTATTCTTTCCTTGTTCCTTAAAGGGAATGAGTACATTTAATTTAATTCCAGTAGTGGGAATATACCAGGTGCTAGTATCTTTTTCAAGTTGTTCCATACTGTCATTATTTCCCACAGAGACTGTTCTTGTGACGGATGTCCAGAAAGGCTCCTTTACCCTTGTGCTCAAGCAATTTTGTTTCAATTTTTTCCATAGTAGCTTTTCAAATGTTAGAACTTTTATTATTTCATGAAGCTGGAAAGTTTTGTAATATTTTTTATACAGTAATACCTCATACAAAGTCCGCTTCGTACAACATCGAATTCATACAACATTGCCTAATTCCTTGGAAAAAGATGCCTCATACAAAGTTGCTGCGACGTTGTATGAGGCATTGGGATTTTCCCCAGGTTGCATTGTGCTTGGGCAGTATAAAAGGCAGGACACATATGTGCATTGCTCTTGTGGGTTTTGGGGCGAAGAGTAGTTAGAAGTGGTTTTGAGCGCAATTTTGGATTATTTTGAATATTTTTGTCAGAATTTCTAGAAGCATTCTGGGATTTTTGCAGCATTCTTCGGGTTCTTGGACAATCAGGGTTGTTTGACATGTTTTTTTAATGTATTTAGCCTTTAGACAATGATTTCTTAAAGTTCTGTCAGTTTCCTGTCTCTTTCCTTGACTTTGCCCTAATGTCTGTGCTGTTACAGTACAATGTATCTCTATGGAAACGACATTGTATGAGGCATCGTGGCAAGGATTTGGACGTTGTATGAGGCATTGTGGCTAGGATTTTGCATGCCTCATACAAAGTCCAAATCCGTATAAAGTCCAAACTTGTGGAACCAAGTTTGGACGTTGTATGAGGTATCACTGTATTTGAGATTTCAAGACTCCCTTTGCTCGGCGACATAATAATCAAAGAAATTGCATTAATAATAAAACTGCTATCAATATTAAGAACAACAATTGTAAAACATTCAACATTTAAAAATTTCTTCTTCTTCAAATGCCATATTCAATTATGAATATTGGCTATTCTGATGGAGATCAGCCATGAAGATTGTACTAGGAGCAATATAACGCGGTGGCCTTCCATTTGCCTTCCGAATTGCAGCGTAACACTCGTATAGCCAGTGAGTAATATTCTGATTCTGAGCCCTTTTGGCACATAAAGTCCTCCTCAGCTCCAGGCCAGTATTGATGAAGCTCCAGTCCTTCATCACCCTTCCTTGTGGACTTCGCCACCCAAGGCCGTTAGTCCTCAGTGTGATCAGGTTAGTTAACCCCAGCCTGACAATCGCTAGCAGTAGAGTCTACTCTATTATCATAGCAAGATAACCTGGCCAGACTATTAAAAAGCTATTAGCATAATTTAAAAAGCATTCCTGTGGCATTCCACCACCCCATCACACACATATCATCCTACTGATGAGACAGAAAGTCAGAGAAAATAGGTGAACAGAAAAACTGAGACCAGACACAGCAAAGCAGGCTACAAACACAATTTGCCCAGTTTCAAAGGATAATTCACCAAATGTTTGGGGTGCTATGATTGCTAATTTCTGGAAAGAAGTTAAAAACAGAAAAGCTAAAGAATAGAGACAATACAAAAGTCTGTCTGTCTTCAAAAAAGAGAAGGGTGAGAGGAAGAAAAGGGGGGAAAGAGAAAAAAGATGTTTTGTCAGAGCTCACTTGTACAGAGAGGGGGAAAATAGCCAAGCTTTTCCTAATGCAGCTTGATGGAAGTGTGTGGAGATGCACAAAAGGGCATGAGGTGATATGCAACAGGGCACAGCATTGAAAGCACATCAATAATTGAAAGGGGCTATTTATCTGTGACATTTGAGTCTAAAACTTTGATGTCAAGGATATAATAGAACAAAAAGGGTACACCCTTGGATATGGGCTTCTGTTTCATTATTTAATCACTGAAAGCCTCATATTCATTGCATCAGATTTTATTGAAAAATATTATCTATGGTAGGCTTTCTGGGTTTTATTTAAGCACCCCAACTTTGCAACCTCCTGGGTTGCTGAAAAACAGACACACACAACTAACTCCGCTAAAAGCCAGTGCAAGCCAATGACCCTAGTAAGCTTGCTATCTCTGATAAGATTATTTATTTAATGTAGCAGGATCCTATGATTGATAGATGGTAGTGCTCACAGTGCTAGTATACAGCAGTTATGATCATCTGCTGGTTTAGAGAATGGAGAAGAAACCAAAGGCTGTGATCCAACTTTGCACTTGCTCCAAAGCCCATAATCTCAAATGCCAAAATGAAAATACCAAAATGACCGTGTGATGTATCTCTCCATCTGGAGAGGTTTCAACCCCTGGAAAGTTTAGTTTCCAGTTTCCCTCTACACGCTCATCTATTTGTGAAACAGAACAGCAGTTTCATGCAATCCTAAGCATGATCAAACTCTCACATTAACCCTGGTGTTTCACTGCATGAAGTTAATTGAAATGTCCAAGATTGCTTGCCTGTAGCATTTGCAAGGAAGAAGGCTGGCATTCCTCCCTCTGAGAGCTAGTGAAGAGTAGCAGACAGAAATCTCTTTCAAACATTCTGAACCTCTATTTCAGGGAGTCTCAACCTGCGACCCGTGGGCAGGATGTGGCCCATGGCACCATTTCATGTGAGCCCACACTGCCTCCACTACACCAGGAAGTGCCATGTGGTGGAGGAAGAGCAAAATGGCCATCTGGCCCCCAAAGCTGTCTGAGGGAGTGTGACCCGGCCCCTGGCTTTAAAAGGTTGAGAACTTCTCCTCTATTTCAACAACACACCAGAAGAAAGACTTGGGACATACATGCCACCTGTACACTTCTGCTCTTCTTCTCATGCTCATCCCTTGTATTCAGGAAGAATTACTAAAGTGAGAAATATTTTTATAAACACACAGACTGATATAGAACCCATGTGTAACACCCTGCCACCATCATTCCTTGGAAGAAAAGTACAATGCAAGAAAGATAAATGTGCATTATATTTTGGAGGGAATAATCTTGGTAGATTTGGCAACCTGCAGCAGCTACAGTACCATCCAAAGTGTGTGTGTGTGTGTGTGTGTGTGTGTGTGTGTGTGTGTGTGTGTGTGTGTGTGTGTGTGTGTGTGTGTGTGTGTGTGTGTGTGATAGAGGAAAAGTGACAAATTTCACTTTGAAGTGGTAGCTGTGTTAGTCTGTGCAAGCACAGAGAGTAAACAAAACAAAGCAATACAAGAAAGAAAAAATGCTGTGGCACCTTAAAAGGAGGGGAGGAAAGAATACACCCAAAATAGAAAAGGAGTTTTAATGTATCGTGTGTCAAAATGCAATAAATCCCGCTAAAATATGGACGGTGTGAGAAACTCGTGGCTGGGGACTAGACAAATATTATAGAGACTAGGCGAACAATGAGTAGAAGACAGGTGGCCGAAGGCTTAAATGTACAAGCATAAGCAACTTCCGAGACTATACAGATATAACAATCTGAATATGAAGCAAATCATTGCTGAGGAGCCTAGTTATAAAGTCCATATCAAAGTCCGTAACAAAGAGTTCATATACAATGGGAGCAAGGTCCAAAGTTCATATCCAAAGGTTGAGGTACAAAGTGAGGCAGCTAGAAGGGCTACACACACACACACACACACACACACACACACACACACACACACACACACACACACACACACACACACACACACACACACACACACACACACACACAAGCATATTTTGCCCGGCAGTGCCGGGCTTCTTAAAATTGTGTTAGATAGTAAAGGGTTTGGGTTTTGTTTTGTTTTTTGAACAAATGGTGCCGGGCTGTTTTAAATGGTGTTGAAAGGTTTTGTGAATTTGTGGCTTCCTCAAAAGAGGAAACGATGATATAATTTACTATTTACTATAAGTTACTATGTGAATTTTTTTAAATAGTTGTGCCTTGGATAATAATTTTTAAAATGTGTAAGAATATGTTTTTTAAAATCAATGTTTCCATACTGTGTTTAGATGGGGGTTTTTTGTTTTTTTTGGGTGAAAACTTATTTTTTTTAATTTTTTGTGATTACTGTGAATATTTTTGAATGATTTGATAACTTATTTCAGTAATTTGGGAAGTATTTATTATTTTGAATATTTTTGAATGTTTTTTCTCTTGTGGCCTCTGGGTGGGGCTGGTGAGCTTTTCTTGTCTTCTACTATTTTTCTCTACTGTCCTCTGGGTGTCGCTTCTTCTTCCGGTAAGTATTCTCTTTCTTTTCTCAGTTTAGTTCCGGTTGTCATGGAGTGAAGACGTCTCCTGGTAAGCTCTCTGTTTTGTTTTGGGGTGTTTTTTTGGGGGGGGTTTGGGTTGGGGGGGTTAGCTCACCATTTATAGGTGTGTGTGTGTGTGTGTGTGTGTGTGTGTGTGTACTAGCAAAGGTTGCCCGGCGTTGCCGGGCTGTTTTAAATGGTGTTGGAAAGTTTTTGTTGTTGTTGTTGTTAATGTTTGTAAAGAAGAGGTTAGTTTATAATTGAAATTTTTAAAAATTTTATTTATACAAAAAAAAATTGATGGCCTGTTATAAACTGTGATGAGTTTTGTTTGGTGTTTTGGTTTTGTGGATGAAAAAAAGAATAAAGGATGATATACTTTTTCGAAAAACTCTTGGGGCCTTTTGTGTGGGGCTATTGTGTCTTTTTTAAAAAAAATTATAATTGTGGGCAGCAAGTGCTGCTGGTAGGGGTTATCTTGTATTTTGACTGTTTTTTCTCTCGTGGCCTCTGGGTGAAGCTTCTTCCAGTAAGTAGTCTCTTTCTTTATTCATTTCTTTTCCAGTAGTTGTTGTGTGAGGTCATCTGGTGGTGAGTTGGCTGTTTTTCTTTATTTGGGGTGGTGGTGGTGTTTGGATTTTGTGGTGTTTGGCTGGGTGCTGGTTTTGGAAATGTTGTTGTTGTTAACATTTTTGGTGTTATTTTTGTTTGTTTTTGTGTATTTTTGAATGTTTTTGATTGTTTGTTTTTGTGTTTTTTGGTGTCCTACGGGGGGGATCCCCTCTCTGCCATCTCCCCTGGCTCTGGAAGTCTTTGGGGGACAGACCCCTTTTGTCTCCCCAAACCTTCCAGACTCATGGGAGGGGATCGAATCCAGGCTAACCTCTGATATTAAAAGGGAAATCTCAATTGGGGATTCCCCTTTAATATCAGTGAGTGTGTGTGGGGGGGGTTGTGATCCCCCTCTCCGCTGGCTTCCTTGGGTTTTGGAGGGTTGGGTTGAGAAAATGGGTCTGTCTCCCCCACCCTTCCAGACCCAGGAGAGCCATCGAGAGGGGGATTTCCCCTCCCCCAACCTCCGTTTTTAAAGAGAAGTAACCACTTGGTTTCTTCTCTTTAATATGGGGCGTGTGTGTGTGTGGGGAGGGGAATCCCCTCTCTGCCAGGTCCCCTGGGGTCAGGAGGGTTGGGGAGACAGGCTCCTTTGGTCCCCCCAAACCATCCAGACTCATGGGACCCAGGAGAGGGGATCGAATCCATGCTACCCTCTGATATTAAAAGGGAAATCTCAATTGTGGTTTCCCCTTTAATATCAGTGTGGGGGGTGTGTGTGATCCCCCTCTCCGCTGGCTTCCTTGGGTTTGGGAGGGTTGGGTGGAGAAAAGGTGTCTGTCTCCCCCACCCTTCCGGACCCAGGAGAACCATCGGAGAGGGGGATTCCCCCCCACCTCTGTTTTTAAAGAGAAGTAACCGCTTGGTTTCTTCTCTTTAATATGGGGTGTGTGTGTGTGTGGGGAGGGGAATCTCCTCTCTGCCAGGTCCCCTGGGGTCAGGAGGGTTGGGGAGACAGGCTCCTTTGGTCCCCCCAACCCTCTCAACACCAGGGGAGCCAGTAGAGAGGGGGAGCACAACACCCCCACCCCCACCCAGTGATATTAAAGGGGAAACTCCAATTAGGAGCTTCAGGCGCCGATGGGGAGGGGGGCTTTGGTTGCCGCGGCTTGTCGGACTTGCTCTCCCGGTGTTTTTGTTTTATTTTTTGGGCACCGGCTTCCTCGGCGTTCTGCGTGCTCATGGCACGCAGGACGCTGGGGCTTGTAGTTATGGGTTTGTGCTTTGTGTTTGTGCTGCGTTTTTTTAAAACGGTTTTCTTTTGATTGGCTGTGGTACGTTTCCGAACGTTCCTTGCGCCGCACCGTGCAAGAGCCTCTCAGCCTGATTGGCTCTGGCACGGCACAGCACAAGGAATGTTGGGAAAGGAAGTTGTTTCCCTTTTTTGCGTTTGTGGGGCTGTTGCCCCACTGCCTGTTTTCTCAATCCTTTGTGGACCTGCGGACCCAGATCGGCCGTTTGCACGAAGGGTGAGTGCAGACAAGTAGGAACCTATAGCCAGTTCCAACGGTTAACCCTTGGTTTTATATATATATATATATATATATATATATATATATATATATATATATATATATATATATATATATATATATATATATATATATATATATATATATATATATATATATATATATATATATATATATATATATATATATATATATAGTGGATTAAAAAAAGAACACAGGATGATATAATTGTTTCAAATTGCTGTATTTAACCAAATAATGTTTTAGTTTGTGTGGTTTTTTTGTAAATAGTTGTACCGTAGGTAATATTTTTTAAAATGTGAAAGTTCATGTTTTTTTTCATTCAATATTTTTAAACTGTGTTTAGATGTTTTGGATTTTTATTTGAGTTAAAACTCAACATAGGATGTTATAAATCTTTTTATTTTATTCATTTAACATATGTTTGTGATTTGTGTAAACTTTTGATTTATTGTTAAGTTTTTGACTTGTTTTTACTCTTGTGGCCTCTAGGTGGGGCTGTTGTGTGATTTTGAGTTGTTTTTACTATTCTGCCCTGCAGGTGGGGCTGCTAGTAGTTTTGGTTTTGTTTCACATGTTTTTTCTCTCCTGGCCTCTGGGTGGGGCTTCTTCCGGTATATAGTCTTTGTTTCTTCATTTCTGTTCCGGTCATTGTGGTGGGAGGTGTTGCTGTTTGTTCTTTTTTTGTCTTGGTTGAGTTTTAGGTTTGTTTAAATGGTTTGGTTATTTCTGGTTTTGTTTAATTTTTCTTATTTCATTGTTGTTTATTTGTGTAATTAATTTTAATTTAATTTAATTTAATTTTCACGCTTATATACCGCTCACTCAGGCGAACCTGACTCAGGGCGGTTTACATAGCGGACAATAAATACAAAAATACAATATCATAACATACAATGAATACAGTTGTTTATTTGTGTAATTTGTGGTATTTTTGTGTTGTAGTTAGGTGTTTTGTATGTGGTTTTGTGGTATTGTGGGTGTTTTTGTTTGTGTATTTTGTGGTTTACCTTTTCGTTTGTTAATGGTTTTTTAGTTATTGATCTATCTTTGTTTTATTATCTTTATTAATTTTGGTGTTTGAATTTATATACAATGTTAAAAAGACTATAAAAATGTAAACTAGAAACTAACTACTATGTCATAATAATATATCAGCTTCTTTCTCTTTTCTTCTTTCTCTTTTTCTGTTATATTTTTGTATTATTGTTGATTTATTGTATGTCTGTTTAAAAAATTTAATAAAAATCTAATAAAAAGAAAAAAAGAACAGGCTGCCTGTCGGTTCCTCTTTTCCCCATTGCTGCTTTGAATTTTGGTTTCAATGCAGCAATGGGGGAAAGGAGGAGGAGGCAGTCAGCCCGTTCTTCTCCCAGGAAGCTTCATTAGGTAGGTCGGGGGAGAAGGAGGAAGCAGAGAAGAGTTATCTCTGCCTGACGATGATTCTCTCCTCTCTGTCTCCTTTTTTTCCCTGCCTTACCTAACCGGAGTTGGGCAGGCAGTGATCCGTAAGGGGTGGTTCTCTTCCTTCTGGATTGCTGGCTGTTGCTTTTGTATTTGGAAGTACAAAGGCATCAGCAAGTCATACACCAGGGAGGGTGCTTCCCCTGATGAACTGCTGCCTGTTTTGGGTTTTTTTTCCCACCCCGGCTCAACTTTCCTTGAGACCTGTGGTGGTCTCGCTGTGTCTTCGGCGGGGTAGCATAGAGGATAGGGAGTCCCTCTTCTCCCCGTTGCTCCAGGAAAGAAGGCCGGCGGGTGTCTCGCGGTGGAGTTTTGTGGCTTTTTGTTTTGCGAGGTTGTGCGGCACTGCGTCTGCCTGTGGCAGACTTGTGCTCCCATTGTGTTTTGTAATTTTATTTTTCATGTGCTGGCTTTCTCAGTGTTCTGCGTGCTCATGGCATGCATGATGCTGGGACTTGTAGTTTTGTTTTTGTGGTTTGCGTTCGTGTGGCGGGTTTTTTCTGTGGCTCAATTTTAATTGGCAGCACCGTGTTTCCCAACGTTCTTTTTGCTTACGCCTCTCAGTCTGATTGGCTGTGGCGTGGCACAAAGAGTGTTGGGAATTGAAGTTCTTTCCCACTGGCGCGTTTCTCAACCCTTCAGTAACCCTTCAGTAACCTCCATGCCAGGTTCAGGCGAGTGCAGGAGGCTCGGTACTGGATAGGATGGACGGGTGCAGAAACGTATAGCAAGTTCCAATGGTTAACCCTTGGATTTATAGGTATAGATTGGACCGAGAAATCTGGATCTGTAATTTCCCTTTCAGGGAGTTCCACCTAACACATCCACAACCTCTTGTTGTTGTTCAAGTGCCATATCCATTCCGAATATTAGCTATCACCACGGCGATAGTCTTCCTGTTCCTAGCTCCTTGGATCACCATGGCGATAGTCTTCCTGTTCTTAACTCCTCGGAACAGTTCTTCCAAGGACGTGCCACACCATTCCCTTAGGTTCTTCAGCCACAAAGTCTATCTGCCTCTGTTCCCACGGCTCTTCCCTTACATAACAATTTGGAGTATTCTATATTTCATGTCATTCCTCATGATATGCCCAAGGAATTGGAGCTCTCTTTGTGTAATGGTCTTAAACAGTTTTTGTTCTTTATCCATTGGTTGCAACACTTCTACAATCCACAACTACAGATCCCTAAATTTAGCTCACCTGGAGCAAAGGGCTTTTCTCCAGGTGAGCCATATTTAGGCATATCAAAGAATAAATGAAATGAAAAGAAACTGACAAAAAACGTCATGCCATCTTGAAGACGGACACTGTATTTTAATGTCATTTTAAATGTTATTCATAATGTATTTTTAATATTAGCTTTCTAATTTTTTTCTAACATTTTTCTAGATTTTTTACTGTTGGCACCTTAAAGACTAACTACTGTATTTTTAATCTTATTTATAATGTATTTTCAACATTACCTTTTGTGGCTCAAGTCCACTTCATCAGACATAAGAGTGAGGCTTAATTTATACATATCAGATGAAGGTACAGAGGTACACCATGTTTGGCTAGTATAACAGATAAATTTGCAAATGTTTTTTCTCTCTCTTTTATTTACTCTCTGATACACTCGCAAAGACTTACACGGCTATCACTTCAAAAATTTCAACTAGGCAGAGGATTTTTAGATATATTGAAGTAATGGATCTGAAAATCCCATGCCTAGCTGTAAAGGTAAAACCATGTCCAAATAACTGGAGCTGCCAGTCACGAAACATAAGCAAAGCAAATTGCCCCATAGCAATTTGTTCACTCTCTGGGCGGTTCACAAATTAATTAGCATTTTGCCCCCAAAATGCTGGGCACTCATTTTACCAACTGCAGAAGGATGGAAGGCTGAGTCAACCTTGATCTCCGGTCAGGATTGAATCCACAACCTTCCACAACCTTTGGGTTGCAGGAGAGCAGTTTAACCACTGCACCACCAGGGGTTCTTTTGAAACCCTTTATTGCAAAACTCAAAAGTTGTGGCACCATTCTAACAGACTTTCCTTTCTTTGTACCAGATGGCAGAAAACAAGCCTGGTGTAACATTTAGGACACCCACAAACAGTGTAAACAGTCTGTGGAACCATGAATCCTTCTGCGACGAGCTGAGAGTAAAGATGCAATCCTTTTCTTTATTCTGTAATAAAACTATTGTATGTTCAAGAGCTATTTATGGCACCATTCTGCCTGTCCCTTTTGAAACATATAATTTGATATGTGCGGTATATTTTATGTATGTGTGTTTAAAGATGAGGCAAGGCAAACTTTTTTTATTGTCTTCAGAACTGGAGTCATAAATTTGGATAGCTGATTGCCAAGCTCAGTGGTTTTAAAAAAAATCATCCTCATGCTGGAAAGAAAGAAAAGCAAACGGCCCCTTCCCCATACTGCTTCCAACTCTACGTTCACATTGAGTATTTAAAAACTGGCTACTTAAGCCCAGATAGGCTTCCCAAAATGCTTAATGCACAGGCTTAGAGGCGCTGAGATTTTAGCCAATCTTAAGTTTATTACAAAAGTTTATCCAGCTATAAAGATACGATAGCAGAGTGCTGTCATGTTTTTTTATACAACAGTTTATAAAAGGTGACATCTGGCAAAGAGGCAGATCTATAAAAATCAGGCTGGTGGATGTGGAGTCATTTTTTCTGTCATCCTCCCAGAAAGAGTAATATTATTTTGACACACACATTCATCCGCACTGTCAAGCGTCTATTTTTATAGTGAGCTTGCTGTGCATCTCCCTAAGCAATACAAAACCTTTGGGGTAATGTAAAGAATGACATCGCTGCGCATGTAGGATAACACTTATTTGCAGGCTTGACTTTGCCTGACGGGATTATGCCTCCCATCCCACAGACAATGTCATCTCTGTGACAACAGGCATTGTTAGAGAACAATAAATAAAGATACACACCAAGTTAGGAGGGGTGGAAGGCCCAATCTTTAAGGACAATAGCAGTAAAGCAGTCAGAACTTGAGTTTCCAAGATTTGTCCTTTCATATTGTACTAGGTATATGGATCCATTTTCTCGATTGTGTCCTGTGCATGTGTGTGACTTACAGTTCACACATGCAGCCACACAGGCACACGTTCATTCTTTTCATAATGAAATTTCCCCGGGGTGATACAGGTTCCTCACAAGCTGCATCCCAATACTGTCTTCCTTTTCACTGCTACTTCCTTGGTCTGACATCTCTATAGATTTATATTAAATGTGAGTCTAGTTTCAAATACTGTACAAGTAAATTTTAGTCCAGGGGTTTCCAACCTAGGGCCCGCTGGCCAGATCTGGCCCATGGTGCCATTTCATGTGACCCCCCATCCCTCCAACGGCATTCAAGAAACAAAATAGCCACCACTTTGAAGCTGTTGGGGAAAATGGCCACCCCCATCATACAGGCAAAGCAAAATGGCCATCCAGCCCTTGCAGCTGACTGAGAGAGCGTGACCTGGCCCCCAGCTTGAAAAGGTTGGGAATCTCTGGTTTAGTCTTTGAGCCGTGTAACTGTAGAATTAACCTTTGCAAACCAAAACTACTTCCAGATCAGTGTTGAGCTGCTCCCGGAGCCCACAGGTGTCCACAGGTGCCCGGGCACCAGTAGCAGAATTTCCCCCAGGCCATTCCCACTGGGCTGGCCATGCCCACCTCCCTACCCCAGACCATGGCTTAGTGGGTGTGGCCCACAGAGTTAGCCACACCCACAGAGTTAGCCACACCCATGGTGGGGGTTGTAAATTTCTTTGCAGAGCATCACTGTTCCACATCCACATGTATGTAGGACCAATCCTGAATTCAATCACTGTGTTACATACGATCGTATTTTGACAATCGTAATTTGTTCCTTAAAAAGCAGAGACCAAGTCAAGGCAAGCCAACCAACTCAAAAAAGCCAGCTGTTTTGTCTATATGCAAAATTCAAAAAGAAAGGGGCTTATAATTTGTATCAACCAGTAAGTACTGCATCACTTATGATATCTTCTTCATCTTCATTCTTGTTCTAGTTGTTATGAAATAAAACTCTATCATTAGATTCACAGTCAAAGACTGTCATAAAATTAACAGTTCAAGTTATTTTTGAGTATCTTTTTCTACATGTTGAATTAATTTAATTGTACTGTATGAAAACATAATGGCATCTTTCCTCTTTTTGCCTGCATACATTCATCAGTGCTAATAACAACTGAAAGCTGAGCAGCTCTGAAGAGTTTTGTCCGGCACTGATATCGCACAGGCTATGACCTAATCGTTAGGTTGCATCTCCACTCTCAACCTTTGCTCGCCGAGGAAATGGAAGGAATGGTGAAGCATAAGTAATTTTTTTTAAAAAAAAGAGGCATAAATATTCCTGCAAACTACCTGCTGCAAACTACCTCCTGTTATCAAATACAGTTAAGAAGAAACACCCAAATAATGCATTTACATGTTGTTGCCACTAACTTTCCCTGTTAGTCATTCAGTTCCTGATCGAAGCTTGACTTTTCCTTTGATTTTTATGATTCTTTGGAAACGGCCACATTGCATAAGCTAACAACGTGCACATGATTTGCCGCCCATCTGCCCAAGACAGGGGACCATACCAGAGGCCACTGGTGTTGCGGGGAGGAGCCAGGCGCACTATAAAAGTGTGACTCCTTCCCACCTCACCCTCTCTCTCTTACTCAAGCACTGCTGAAAAGCGTCCCACTCTCCCTCCCTTCATCCTAAGTATGATTTATTTATGGTCACTTTGGGGCAGAGAGGGATTTTTTTCATCACCACTAATTGGCCAGTGTGGTGATGTTTTTTGCCCTCTCCATACTTAAGAGGGGGAAACCGAGGTAACGATTGTAAACCACCAGTGTGGGCAGTAGTACGGTAAATGGTGATCAAAATTATGCTTAATTCATGATGGGTAATGGGGGTTTGTTCATCAGCCAGAAAGGCATAGGTGCTGGAGGCGTCTACTGGCTGATGAAGGAACCCTCAATTACAAATTGGGATACCAGGCTTGGTGAGCCTAATATCAAGTAATGTGGAAAATTAAAGGTAGGGAGTGGTAACCCCTCCCTACATTGTGGTAATCAGTTATGACGACATGGGTAGATGTACCCATAAATAGCTGACCATTTACCCACTACAATGCCCCATTGCAGGTCATGTTACAGTTGTATGTTAATCTGTTAAGTTCCAATAAAGTGGCCCATGTTTTCACCAAAGAAATGGTTGCCTGTCTGCTCCTTGGGAGGACTGGGTGGCAAAGGTCTCCTTATTTCCCCCTTTTTGCTCTTCTCTTCCATTTCCTTGCACTGGCTAATGTAACGTAGTAACTACCCAAAACCTCACATATCTATCAATGTGCAAGTAGACTGGCAGCTAGCAGTCCATTCTGTGGCTAATGAATTCCACCATTTTGACCACATGTTGGCTGACATTCTGTTCCACAGCTCCGACGGCCTCAGCCATGAGGCCTCCTCCTCCACCTCTCTGCCACCATGCAGTCAGCAGCAGAACTGAGGGCCAGGCCTACTGAAGCGTGGTGGCGGCGGAGGCAGAGGAGGAGGCCTCGTGGCTGAGGCCCTCAGCGGTCTCACCAGCGGCCTTGCGCCAGAGGCCCTCAGCGGTCTCGCCGGCGGCCTTGCACCAGAGGCCCTTTGCAGCCCCTCCTCATCAGAGACGGGGCGTCGTCGGGTAGAGCTGTGGCCGGAGCAGCGGAGGAGGCGAGTGGCAGAGGAGCATCGGACGGGCAGACAAAGGAACCAGAAGCGGCAGTGGTGGAGCTGAGTCCGGGCCATGCTACAGCCATGCTTGCCTTGCCCCCAACCCAGGAGGGGAGGGGAGGAAGAGGCTCCAGCCACTTCTCCCCCCCCAACCCCCGACCAAGGGAGAAGAGAAGAGAAAACTGTGACTGTCCGACGGCTGGCCTGGGGCGGGGGGAGAGGGGAGGAAGAGGCTCCTGCCGCCTCTCCCACCCCCCACCCCCGACCAAGGGAGGAGAGGAAGAGAAAACTGCGACCACCCAACACGGCTGGCCTGGGCGGGGGGGAGACGCTCCTGCAACCTCTCCTCTCCCCCCCCTCCATGGTCCCAGGGAGGAGAGGAAGAGGGAACCATGACTGCCCAGCACGGCTGGAGGCCTGCCCGGTACCTCCACTCTGCTGCCGCCTCCAAGCTCAAAGCAGGAAATGCCAGCTTGGTGTGCATGCACAAGTGGGGAAGTGGGTGTGGCCACGAGAAATTTTTACTACCTCCCCACGCAGACCGGGGCAGACCGGTAACTGCCCACCACTGCATTAAATCCCTTGGATTGTTGTCATTCCATCTGCCACCTGGCTCCTCCCAAATGCTCTGTTGTGGATGGGCTGCCTGGCAGAATCTGGGACAAAACCAGCCACACTACTGCATGGTCAGCTCTGTGATGATGATTTATTAACATTATTAAAATATAGTGTACACTACCTACATACTCCTATACAAATTGCTACTTAATTAGATCCTATTATTTCTCTTCACGTTGGTGCAATTAGCTTTACATTAATCATAGTTTCATGTTACAAGCACTTATTACCCTGTTAGAGATGATGATGATGATAGCAACAGCAGCAGCAGCAGTTAGAGCAAGACTTTACCCATTACTTCAAACTACTTTAATATGTAATTTAATAGATTTATATACCACCCTATCCAATGGACTCTGGTCAGTGTACACACATTAAAACCAATATAAAACAATTAAAAACCCTTAAAAACATAGCACTATTGCCCCCCGCTGTGCCATTTACTATCTAAAAAGAAATATAAAATCTACAAAACCTTAACATTAAAAAAAAAATTAATTACAGGACAGGGGAGCCTCAGACGAGCCAGAAAGGGGAGCTTGTTGACAATCCCGGCCCCCAGACCCATTTTGCCAACCACATCCTCAATTCTTTCCTAAATGTTAGCAGCTGGGCCTGGAGGTGTAGTTCTACTGGGAGGAGGTTCCATAGTGTGGGGGCTACGACCTCCACAACAGATGGTACCTGAAGGGTGGCCTCTTGGCTTGCTCTCGTGGGACGGGGCGATGTCCTAGAGATGAAGTGGTCCATTTTACTTCTATTGCTAGCAACCGCAAACCCGATCTCTCTGCATAAGACAAATTATAAGTTCTTACTGGCCCCACTGCACGAACTAATTGATTTCAAGTGACACTATGACGGTGGAAGGAATGAGGGCACAAACGGTGTAGCAAAGCTTTTGAAAGTCTAGACCTCAGCAGGAGAGAGAGTCACTGTTTGCTTCAAGGGCCAACAATGAGTGCACCGCCAAGTAGCATAAAACAGACATTTTATGCCACTCCCTAAGGGTTGCAAAGGGACTGCGGTGGCTCAAGTGGTAAAAACAATGAACTTGCTGACCAAAGGTCGGAGTTCAATTCTTGAGTACTGCATGACCGAGTGAGCTCCCATCTCTGTCCCAGCTCCTGCCAACCGAGCAGTTCAAAAGCAAGAAATTGCAAGTAGATAAATAGGTACCACTTTGGTAGGAAGGTAAACAGCATTCTGTGCACTCTGGTGTCTAGGCATGCCTGCCACGTGACCACAGAAATGTCTCCCTTGGACCCTGATTAACCAATTCAGACTATAACAGCTCAGAAACCATTTGGCTTTCAACCAATGGTACAGGTTTCACTGCTGGGACACAGCTATAATCCAGATAATAATAATAATAATAATAATAATAATAATAATAATAATAATAATAATAATAATAATAATAATAATAATAATAATAATAATAATAATAATAATAATAATAATAATAATAATAATAATTTCATGCCAGAAATTATTCTGGGTTGAAAGGATTTTTGCTGGAGAAACTCCACTCAAGGGATGCCCAAAACGAGGCTTCTTTCACATGGCCAAGATCTTTTCCCACCAAGGTGGTCCCTATTTATCTACTTGCAGTTTCTTGCTTTCAAACTGCTAAGTTGGCAGGAGCTGGGACAGAGATGGGCACTCAAGCGGTCATGCAGTACCCAGGTCTTCAACTGCTGACTTGCCAGCCTTCCAGCTAACAAGGTGAGCGTCTCAAAAGGTGAAGGTGAGCTTCACTGAGCCACCACAGCCCTTTATAATCCAGATTCGATGGAAGTTTTCCATAACTATCCTTAAGAATTCATTATCCTTCAATGCTCATGTCCTCCAGTACACTCTACATGTCACCGATTATACATCTATGACCTTTGGGGGTGCTAGTAGTAACTTTGGAGAATTCAGTATTTCTCTTAGATGCTGACTGGAAGGCGGAAGGTCAGTAGTTTGACTCCCGAGTACTGCAGGATGGAATGAGCTCCCGTCTCAGTCCCAGCTCCTGACAACCTAGCAGTTTGAAAGCAAGAAATTGCAAGAACAGTGGTACCTCACATAACGAACGCGCGTCCTGCCCTGGTGGGGGCGAAGAGAGGGCCATTCCATCGGCCTCTCCACCTGGCCTCTCCACCTGGCTGGCGTTCTTTGGGCCCCGCCTTCCCCCTAGCCCTTGGACTTGGAGGACTTTAAAGGCAGGGGATTTCGTGGGTGGTCTTGAATATTTCTTGTGATTTTTTTGTTATTAATTGCATCTTTAATATTGTATTTTTGATTATATTATTGTTATACTGTGTTTTTTGAATTGTATGCCTTTGATATTGTGTTTTTGAATCTTCTGTAGGCCGCTTAGAGTCATTCCATTGGTTCGAGAGAAGCGGGATATAAATTTAAGAAAATAAGAAAATAAATAAATAAATCATATAGCGAAAAATTCGCACAATGAAGTGTTCGTTATGCAATGGCAATACCCTGCATAACAAAACAATTTCCCATTATATGGGTTTTTTGTTAACCGGGGTATACCCGCTTAATGGGAACCCCGGTTAACTACCCCCCCCCTCTGTTATGCGGGGCATCTCCCATAGGAAACCGAATAATGAAAAATGCATAGCAAAGAGCTCAGTTGAACGAAGTTTTTTTCATTATGCAGGGTTCTACTGTAGATAAATAAGAACCACTTCGGTGGGAAGGTAAATAGCATTCCGTGCGCTCTGGTGCCTGCCACATGACCTCTGCAGAAGCAGACAGTGCTGGCCCTTCGGCTTTGAAATGGAGCTGAGCACTGAGCCCTATAGTCAGATATGACTGGCTTTCGAGCAAGGGAATGACAAATAAAGTAAGAAAATGTTTTGAAAACATATCAATGACTTTGTTGGGGAAATGATATTTGTTTCCATCACAGTGGAACTCAGCTTCTTTGATAGAATGGTTGAGGGGAAACAATTATATATTAAATGTTGATAGTTCACTGAACTACACAGCTCAGCAGAGGTTTCAACCTTCCCCCAAAATATTCTTACTGCAGTATAATAAAGGTACCTTATAGTGCAGTATATTTCGAAAATACTTTGCTCTACATGTGTTTCCTAAAGAATGGCACAGCTATAATAAGTTGAAAATTACCCTTTATAGATCCAATCTGATTTTGATTATTTTTGTGGTCTTTTGCAAGGCAATCTGCACACCCTAGATGTCATGGTACTCAAGAGCTTAAAGTGCCATTAGCCAGCTTCAGCAATAAATGAGAACAGAACCTTTAATTTGAAATTGTAAGATAACACATTGATTAATAACCAAGGGATGATTAGTCAATTCAAAGCCTTAATGCACAATGGAGGAATTCATCCATTATCTCTTCAGAATAATTCTTCTTTCATCTTGGAGACTTTAAAAACAAGCAAGGAAAATTAGTGTCCCTCAGTAAAAGGTTTTGAATTTCATATGCATTTAATTAGATAACTGCCATCCCAAGGACAGGAACCATGACAAATAATTGTTCTTTTCAAATTAGAAGAATAGACTGTTCAATGAGCAATATTGATGCTCTTGCACACCTAGTTATGCAAGGGTTTGGCTAGTTCTTCATTTAATTTATCTAACCTTTTAACATTTAATGAGTTTTTAAAGCACAGTTTTGGTTCATGTATGCTATTCAATTCCCTAATGGTATTCAATTCCCTAAGTTAACGAAAGTGCTATGCAATTATTATGGACAGACAGGGACATGCACACATGTACACACACACACAGTCGTATAAGCCATCAGCACAAATTTGCACAGCTGCAGCAGTAATTCTTCAAGTGAAATTAGAAGATAAACGTCTATCCACAGGAACTAAAGAAAAGAATCATGAACATTGTTGACTAGTTGTGTTCCTCCTTTGCTAACAATGCAGAGCTAACATCAGAAAAATGTTACAAAAGTTTGCAGTTTGATACCCAAATACTGCAGGACGGAATGAGCTCTCATCTTTGTCCCAGCTCCTGCCAACCTAGCAGTTCGAAAGCAAGAAATTGCAAGTAGATAAATAGGGACCACGGACCACATCAGCAGGAAGGTAAACAGTGTTCCATGCACTCTGCTGTCTAGACATGCCTGCCACATGTCCACGGAAATGTCTGCAAACACAGACAGCACTGACTCTTTGGCTATAAACAGATGAGCACTGAACCCTAGAGTTGGATACAACTGGCTTTCGAGCAAGGGCAACATTTACCTTTAACTATAGTCAGCCCGGTCATAAAAACATCCCAAATGTGATGCTCCAGTGATGGCTTTCTAACAGCTCCTGTCAACCTGGTAGGACTCTGATTTATGGCATGATCTCAGCTCCTGCTCTGACTGTCCCTTGTCTGCTCTCTTAAACTATATGCTACTGTCTTCCTTGTGTACCAATCCGGCCAGGCTTTTCAACTTTCTGGCAAAAACTCTGGAGAGACAGAAGTCTTGTTGGGTATTTCCTACTGTTTTGTCACTTACAGTTGGAAATCAGAGCAAATGTCAAGCATCTCACAAGGTGTGAAAATACCTTGCTGGGGTGTCCTGCTGGGTGGAGACAGACTAAATCTGCAAATACCAAGAATTTAACAAGTAGTTTTTTCATCAGTAAAATGTGTTGGGTATGTGTGTGTGATGAATAATGCCACTAAACAGTGTTTTTAAAAGAGAGCACAAAATTCCTTTCCCAGAAGGGTTTTCAAGGAAAGCTGACTGTTGACACTTTTTGGAGTTTCTGTAGATATGTCACATCCAAATAAAGGTTTCAAGTACAATGTGCATTCATTAAATAAATGCTGTTTATACTAGAGTATAAACCAACCCGAATATAAGCCAAGGTACCTAATTTTGACCTGAAAACCCAGGAAAATAGATACTATATACTATATATTAGTCCCTTTCTCCTTCATATAGTTTGTGAATCCCCACTATTGGGAGATTAGCAAGCTCACACTTACTTGGTCGGTGGGCAGTCGGATGAGATGATCCCACGATGAGTATGTTGGTCAGGTAGGATGGACCATCAAGGGCGAGCTGCCCAGAGCCCTCTAGCAAGGACGACACGACCAAGTCTGGCGTCCGCAGTGGCTCTGGTGTCCATCCTGTAATGTTGGACAAATGTAGAAGGTCTGGACCAGGTGGCAGCCTTACAGATGTCCTCAAGCGGAGTGCCCTCCAAAAAGGCAGTGGATGTGGCAACCACTCTCGTAGAATGCGCCCTGCGGCAGAGGTGGCAACGAGGCAGACTCGTAGGCCAGGTAGATGGTAGATGTAATCCATTTGGAGAACCTCTGGGCAGAGATGGGTTCACCTTTGGACTTTCCTCCATATGCAACAAAGAGACGCTGTGACTTCCTGAACTCCCTTGTCCTGCTGGTGTAAAACAATAAAGCTCGTTTCACATCCAGCGTGTGCCAAGTCTTTTCTTGGGTGTTGGTGGGATTCTGGAAGAAGGTAGGCAATGAGATAGTCTGCGCCATATGAAACTGGGAGACTACCTTAGGAAGGAAGGTGATGTCCGTGTGGAGCATTGAAAAACTGAAGAAATGGTGCGTCTGCCCGCAGAGCAACCAGTTCACCAGCTCGTCGAGCAGATGTGATAGCCACCAGAAATGCAGTCTTCCACGTGAGGAGACAAACATCCGCGGTAGCCAAAGGAGTCCTGGTGAGCACGTTCAGAACGGCAGACAAAGACCATTGTGCTGTTGAAGTCTTGACTGGCGGAAAAGCATTTCGCAATCCCTTGAGGAAATGCTTCACCGTCTGGTCACGAAAGTCACCAGACGCAGGCGAACCAGCTGGAGAGTGAGCCATCACTGCTGCCAGATGGACCCGAATGGAGGTAATGCTAAGGCCAGACTCCGCCAAATGAAGGAGGTAGGCCATGATGTCCTGCAGTCCCACCTGTGGAGGGTACGTCTGCTGGGATTCCAGGAAGGCACAAAAACGCCTGTATTTGGAGGCATAGGACTTCCTTGTGGAAGGGCGCCGTGCTAACTCCAAGATCCTGGACAGTATGGGGTTATCCTCCACGCGGTGAGGTGGAGGCTGGGCAGGTCCAAATTGTAGAGCTGGCCGTGCTCCATTTGGAGAAGAGTCGGCGAGTCCGGCAGCATGCGATACTGTGACGACATGTGCAACAGTAGTGGAAACCACAGCTGACGAGGCCACGCTGGAGCAATGAGGATTGCGTTGGTCCGGTGTTGGAACATCCTGGTGAGGACCTTCTGAACCAGAGGAAATGGGGGAAAGGCGTAGAGGTAGTCCTGATCCCACCATATCATGAAGGCATCACCCTCAGAGTTCAGTCCGATGCCTGCCCTGGAACAGTACCTGTGGCAATTCCTGTTGGACTCCGACGCAAAGAGGTCGATGCTCAGAGTCCCCCAAGTCCTGCAAAGGGAATGAAACACCTCGTCGTCCAGCTCCCACTCGTGGGACTTCGAGGTGAGACGGCTGAGGTGGTCGGCCAGGACATTCAGCTTTCCCTGAATGTGTACTCCAATTGGAAAGATGTGTCTTTCCAGGCACCACTCCCAAAGTTGCACTACAAGATAAAGCAGGATGGTGGACCTCATCCCTCCTTGCTTGTTCAGGTATGCCACCGCCGTGGTATTGTCCGAGGCCACTTGAACCACATTGCCGGTGAGCAGAGCCTCGAAGGAATGTAAGGCCTTCCAAATGGCCAGCAGCTCCAAATAGTTGATATGGTGCACCATCTCGTGAGGCGACCAAACGTTGTTGACCGTCAGAGTCCCGCAAGCAGCCCCCCAGCCGCGGTTGCTTGTGTCGGTCAAAACCTGCAATGAAGGTTGCGGGGGGGGGGGTAAAAGTTCTTCCCCATGGCCACATTGAGGGGTGTCGTCCACCATGCCAGCTGGTCCACCAGTTCTGGAGACGGAATCAACCATTTGGACTGGCTCTCCATGAGTCGAACTCGTGGAGGAGCCATGACTGCAGGGACCGGAACTTTAACTTGGTGTGAGGAATCACCGCCGTCGTTGAGGCCATGAGGCCTAGTAGTCTCTGTGCCTTGTTCGCCCTGATAAAGGGCTTGTTCCTGAATTCGCTTACCCCTTGTGCAATGTCCAGTAAGCATTTCTGGGGGGTGAAAGCCCTGGTAGCTAGCGAGTCGAGTACCGCTCCAATGTACTCGACGCACTGAGAAGGATTCAACTTTGACTTGGCAAAGTTGATTCTGAGGCCAAGACTCTCAATGAGGTGAACCGTGAACTCCGTGTCCCGAATGGACGACAAGCTGGTGGGAAACACAACCAACCAGTTGTCGATGTACGGGAAGACCCTGATCCCCTTCTGACGGAGGAAGGCAGCCACCAGAGCCATGCACTTGGTGAAGACTCTCGGCGCTGTAGCCAGACTGAACGGTAGGCACCGGTATTGGTACACAGAGTTTCCCATTCTGAACCAGAGCAACTGTCTGTGTTCCTCAAGGATGCTGATGTGGAAGTAAGCGTCCTTGAGGTATATCACTGTGAACCAGTCCCCCTTGTTGATTAGAGGGAGGATGGTCTAGAGGGTCACCATCCGGAAATTCCTGGTGTGGATGCACTTGTTTAGGAGGTGCAGGTCCAGAATTGGCCGAAGTCCTCCGTCTTTCTTCTGAACCATGAAGTACCTCGAGTAGAAACCGTTGTCCCAATCGGTTGGTGTTACCCGCTCGATGGCTCCCTTGGACAGAAGAGTTGATATTTCTTCTTCCAAATGGGGGGACGAGGTGGTGAAATGGTGTTTTCCTACCCGAGGCATCAGCACGAACTCGATGGCGTAACCAGCGGACAAGATCTTCAAGACCCACCGGTCGTTCGTGACGCCAGACCACACCTGGAGGAAGTTCCGGAGGGGGGGGACGGGAGGGGGAGCGAGAGAGCCTTGGCCTTCGTGACTTCAAACCCAGGACTTGGATTTTGCGTCGGTCCGCTTGCCCTGTCCGTAAGGTTGGTAACGAGGCTTGTGTTGGTGACTCTGTTTATAGAAACTGGCCCTGGGCTGGTCGGTCGAGCCACCCTGTTGCTGGGGGTTCCCCCGATACCGTTGGGTAAAGGGCTGGAACTGTGGCTTGGTAGGCTGAGCCGACGTGGTGAGTCCCAGGAACTTAGCCGTCGAATTCGTCTGCCGCAGTTCGTTAAGCACCTTATCGGTGTCTTGTCCAAACAGGCCTTGTCCATCAAATGGAAACTCTTCGATGAGCTTCTTCATGGCATCATCGAGAGAGGTGCCCCTGAGCCAAGCATGGCGATGGAGCAAGATGGCAGAGGACATGTCCTTGGCTGCGTAATCATTAATGTGCCTGGCAGTCCGCATCTGTTGCTCAGCCAGAAAGTCTCCTTCCGTAGCCAGAGAGTCTAATCCTTTCTGGACGTTGGCAAGCAGTTTCGCAGCAAGGGTCTTCACTTGCTCCCAGAGGTGGGACTGATAGAGGCCCATGGCCGCTGAGTAGTTCGCAGCCCGCAGGAAGAGAGAAGCGAGGTCAGTAACTGAGTCCACCAGAAAGAAGAAACAGTACCAGGGTGGCAATCCTGCCCGAAGGACAAGATTGCTGGAAAAAAATGTAAAGTTCATCGAAGACTTTTCCTCAGAAAAGACGAAAAAATTGAGGAAGCTCTCAACGATCGTCCTGCTGCTGAGGCGGAAAGAAGAGAACTGAGGTAAAATGTCGGACTAGCGCCTCAGGGTGGGCGGTACGGTGGGCGGTCTTACAGCCAAAACTTTTGACCAATGAGCTTTTAAGCCTCCGATCAGTGTTCTGCGCAGGCGCATAACCCAATAGTGGGGATTCACAAACTATACAAAGGAGAAAGGGACTAAACCAGTTTTTACATTTTAAACTACTATTACTTCTTCTTCTTCGTCTTTCTTCTAGGTCAGACGATAAAATGGCAGAATAAAACCACCTTTGCTTGACCTAGTGTGAGAAAGATTAGCCAGCACAACAAGGTTGCCTTTGCCCAGGATACATGTCTTCTGTGTCTAGGCCAAATGTGAATTTGCCAAAATAAAGACATCTTTTGGTAAGTTCATTCAGAAGTTCCTTTCGCCTGACCTAGTGTGAGAAAGATTAGCCTACAACAATATGAGTTATCAGCAGTAGAGCTCTAACCAACTATTTGGTTTTGATTCTGCTGCTATCTAGTTTTTGGATAACACTAAATTTGAGTGCATCTTATCCATTTGCATGGGTTTCTTGCAAGACTGATTGAGTTAGACTCCATGAGGGAGGAAAATCAAATGTAACAAATAAACAAAATCCACAGGGTACAGTCGATGCATGAGAAAATCTGGATTTCATTGTTTTCCTGAGGCTTTCTCTCCCATCCTGATTGGTTGCACAACACAGAGCAAGGCAATCTGGCATACGTTAAAGCAGTCATGTAATAAATGTAATTGGAGAGCATATGCCATGCAAAGAAATTTCTTAGCATCTGAATGTTTCAGTGGAAATTCCTAAAAACCTTTGCAAGTCCCTATGCATACAAATATTCAGATGTTTGATAATAATTTCATGTCAGAGATTATGCTAGGTATGATTAAATAGCATTCTTCCATCTTCACATCATTTTGATAATCCATTGCAAACCTAGTGTACAGGCAACTGAGCTGCCTAACATGATGGTGAAAGATTTTGAGCACATTGCTCAGATTGACAGAGCAACAGTTCCAGACAATTAACTCCCCACTAGTCAAGACAGCAATACCTGATTAGAATTCAAACAGGTCATAAAGCCTTCATGTATCTTGCTCAAGTGGGTGGTGATGTCTCCCACCCCAAGGAAGGCTCATCAATTTCAGTCACACTCAAGCATTTGTCATAGATGAAGCCCACTCAACCACTTTGGCCACCATAAGCCACATTGTAGTTGACTCTTTGGCAAGAATAGTACATCTTGGTAAAGGTAAAGGTCTCACTTGCTTGAAAGCCAGTCGTGTCCAATTCCATCCACAGCCAAAAAGCGAGTGCTGTCTGCCCCTGCAGACATTTCCGTGGTCAGTGGCAGGTACTGTATGACTAGACACCTGAGTGCATAGAACACTATTACCTTTCCCGCCAAAATGGTGTCTATTTATCTACTTCAAACTGCTAGAATGGCAAGAGCTGGACTAGATAATGGGAGCTCAGTCCATTGTGCAGCACTCAGGTTTCAAACTGCTGAACTGCTGACTTTCCAGTCCTCAAACTCACCATCTTAACCACTGAGCCACCAAGACCCTCATTGCACATCTTACCAGCATATAAAACTCCAAATGCTATGTCACTCAGATTAGTCAATTAATGTGAGAATATCCTCCAGCCTCTCCCTCTCTACTAATCCATGCCATTCTCTTCCTTGTACTTCACTGATGCCTTTTTTCTGTCTCATATTTTATATTAAGAGTTAGTCTGTTCTAATCTCATCATTACATCAAAGTATGGAGACAAGGCCCAAAGGATAGCTTCTAAAAAGAGATAATCCTCATCTACCTGTGTATTTCTAGATCACCATAAAGTTATTTGATTTTTATACTTTTATTTTTGCATACCACTTTGGTTTTAATCTTTGTTTTTTCTCTGCAACTATATCTTATACTTTACCACTAGCAGTGCTGGAAAATTCACTATATCCTTTTAAAATAGCTTGATCAAGATGGAAAGGTTGCTGGAACCAGCCATTATATAACTTTTAATGTATCATTATTTGTACTGTTGCCGGTATTTTTCTTGCCTTGCCAGCCCATCAGGAATCGCTCAGTAAGTATAAAGCTCAGTACATACATATGATTTCATGAAGTGGCTTTGATACTTTGGGAAAACGTACATCAGAAGTAGCTGTGGAACATGGAAAGCATGAATAGCGCATCTGGAGTTATGATCTTTAGACACATCTGCCTCAGTCCTAAGAACCCTTGGAGAAGGGGGAGTAACTGATCAACTTAAATGCTGAGGGGAAATGCGTTTATTTGCAGATTCATATTGACACAAACATGAATTCATGAAGTTAATGCATATAGAGCGTACTCTCTCTTTCAGAGTAACAAAGCCAACCTTCTCATTATCTGCAGCTTTTGTACCAATTAGAGAAGTTTGGATAGATGGTTTAAACTGATCCATTCCTGGATGTCCTTTGGTAAGCAGTCAACGACTTTTCTCTTTAGACCAGATTTTGGCCACTACCTGGCTGTTGTGGCATACCTGTCAAGTATCCCATATTGGCCAGGATTTCCCATATTTTAGCGCTCATTCCTCTCCTTTCCCTCTGCCGTCCCGTATTTTGAACGGCAGGGAAAGGGGTTACTGTGCATGCGCGCCCATCGCAAAGGGTTCTGAGCATGTGCAAAGGGGTTCTGCACATGTGCAAAGGGGTTCTGCATATGCGCAAACGGGTTACTGCACATGCACAGTAATTTCCTGTATTTTCTGGAGCTGCGCTTGATGGGTATGGTAAGAGGGTCTTCTTATAGTGGGTGCTATACATTTTCTTTTCCTTTTGCTGTGTTTTTAAATGGGTTTCAGTTGGTTCAGTCCAAGGCTTGTTCAGATATGTGGTTTAGTTTTTTAAAATGCCTTTGTTTTTAATACTCTGACAAAGTGTGTTTCAGTTGTATCACTTTATAAATTCATACTGTGAAATACCTGTTGCTCCTTGCAGGGAGAAAGGTGGGATTAAAATAAAATTGAGCACCTGGAAATTCTGAAAGCTTGTTATTGTGCCCATTTTTCTTACCTCAATAATGCTATTACCATAATATGAATTTTGGAAATTTTATAAAAATTAAGAAGGCACTTTCTCCTTTTGCACTATTTAACACTTTCCCTTTCAAAAATTTGAGTTGTTAATGCTTTTTTAACATTTTAGCCTTAACTGGGAAAAAAGACTTGCAAACTAAACAGGTGATTAATTGACACAATTTTTGGTGAGGTTGGTTTTTAACCAACGCTGTGAGCCGGCCTGGGTCGCCTAGGCGAGAAAGGCGGCCATACAAATCCAGAAATAAATAAATAAACAGCCCTATTCAAGATTCAAGGTGAAAATGTTGGCGAACGTTATTTACTTTATTTTTGACCAAAAAGTAGGCACTCTTGGATTAACCTGGAACTTCTTTATCCACAATTTTCACAAGCTAACTTAACAGCACCATCAGATGTTTGTGTCTCAATGGAAAAAGAGATTGGTAAACAATTTGAGGAAAAGGTAGGAGGTATTAGAGAAAAATCCTAACAAGAAATCATGGACACAACTGGACTAACAACAGTAGAAAGGTTCTGTTCAAGATGTTTACCCATCAATTCCTACTCTTCCCGTTTTTCCAGGGTTTTTTTTCCTTTGAGCTTGACAGAAACAACAGCACTCTTCCAGAGAATGAATAAGATCTGGTCCTCACCATCTATATCATTGAAAATTAAACTCTGTGTGTTCACCTCAATAGTGATCCCAACAGCCATCTACACCTGTTAGACTTGGAAGGTGTCAGCAAGTATTAACTAGAGACTTGATGTCTTCCAGACGAGGTGCCTCTGCCGAATTTTAAAGGTTCACTATTTTGACCACATTACTAATGAGGAAGTGCTTCAAAGGAGTGGCTCGTGCAAATTACATAACATGGTTTCACGAAGAAGACCCCAAATGGCAGGCCATATTTTCCATGTAGAGAAAAACAGGATCACTTGGGTGGCAATAGGTTAGACCCTTCCCAATGCCAAAAGACAATGATGATGCCCTCAAAATGCATGGTGATTTGTATCTTCAAATTCTTCATTCTGTGATAGTAAATTTATAATTCTATTCAGCTGGAATGCTTTATAGTAATTAGAAAATATAGGGGGAGTTTATTTTTGTGTACTCAAGATAAGAACAAGCATATTAAGACTAGAACACTAAGGGAATCTTTTTTTTGTTGTTGAAAGGATTGAAAGAAGAGTTAGTTGAAAGGGATTCACCAATTTTGGAAGTTTTGGACTTCGCAGATTGCCCGTTTAATAGGATGAAGGATATGAGGCAGAAATTAAGGGTGAATAATTTTGTACAATTTAATGAGTGGACCGTAAAAGGATCTACATACCAAAAGAGAGGAGAAATTTATCAAAAGCTAGACTTAAACTGGTTTCAAAAAATTCAGGTAGAAAAATGGGATAGTAAAATAAGAAAGAAGGGCCAGATTGGTAGAAAGCTATCAAAGTTTGAAGAGTTGATACTTAGCATAAGAAAGGGCACAATGGTTAAGAAAGGAGTGGTAAGTAAATTATATAAAATGTTAAATAAAAAGGAGGAACTCCAAAGGTTATTAAGGAGGGTATGGGAAGAAGAATTAAATATAAAGATATCTGAACAGGCTTGGAAAAGAAAATGGAATCAAAGAACAGTGACTCATTTATCAATCAAAGAAAGAGAGCATAATTTTAAATTAATTTGGATGTGGTATTTGACACCAATTATTTTACATAATATAAACAAAACAAGTTCAAATAAGTGCTGGAGGTGTAATAGAGTGCTAGGTACTTATGTTCACATGTGGTGGAACTGTGAATATGCCCAGAAATGTTGGAAGATGATTGAACAGGAGATCGGTAATATCTTCAAAAAATCTATAGTTTTGAACCCCAAAATCGCTATACTAGGACAATTTGAGGACATAGATGTTGACGATAATAAGAAGGAGTTATTGGCCATCTTGTTTTCTGCCACAAGACAGATTATTGCCTTGGAGTGGAAGAACAAAATGAATATAAATAGAGAAAGATGGTATTGGCAGATTTGGAGGTTGGCTTTAAATGATAAACTAACGTCAGAAATGAAAGTGGAAAGAGAAGTTAAGAGTAATTCTTTTTGGCAAATTTGGAGACCAGTAAAGATGGAATAAAACCTGTACAGGAAGAATACAATTTTTGGCCAAAATTATAAGTATAAATTCAGTGGTATTGGATGGCAATTTTCTACTTGTTTCGCACCTGGTGGGGGTGGAGGGTGGAGAGGGTGTCATGGGATAAATGTTATGTTTGTTGTATGTTATTTCTTTGATATATGTATTTTAATGAAATTAATAAAAATATTGATTTTAAAAAATGCATGGCGAAGAACTTTCACAAGAGCCCTGAAGACTTTGGAAATGACATGGCAGAATGCCAAAGCATTTGCCCAATACCGAACCTGCTGGAGATCCCTTGCTGCCTGATATGCTACATAGCATGGAAGGATCTTAGTCTAAGGAAAGCTTGACAGAACCGAACATTTTCAGTCCTCACTAGGCATACCCCCACCCTCACCCCAACTTGTGTTTTCTATTTCTTGAGTCCTCAAAGCCTAAAAATGCTTCAGCTGTGTGCATAGATGTATTGCTCTATTTGGAATCCAAAGCAAGAGGAAAAATTATTGTGTTGGTTGGCGTGTACCACTGAAATACACCTTGTTGAAGATCCATCTGGTCTTGGACTCTCATCCTACTATAGACCCTGGGAAGCCTGTAAACCATGCTCAGCATCAAGTACTGTACTTGGATCAGAGCTTGGGGAGGCATTTTTTCTTTCATAAATAGCTGTGTTGGCCAGTAGGTTCTGTAAATTACAGTCCAAATAGTAACACTTCCAAACTCTGAATCAGAGCAGACAATTTTTAAAAAGATGTTACTTTTTATCTAACATACAGTAGATATGACAGTTGAGAGGTTATATCATCATCATCATCATCATCATCATCATCATCATCATCATCATCATCATTATCATTATTATTATTATTATTATTATTATTATTATTATTATTATTATTATTATTATTATTATTATTATTATTATTATTATTATTATTATTATTATTATTATTATTATTATTATTATTTTGCAAGGAGTGGGTATGAACAAAACATGGTTGCATTGTAGCAAACGATCATGGCCTTGCTTTTGAGATCCATTCTCAATTATTGGAAATTATGGTTTTGCCCCCTCACTCATCGTAAAGAAAACAAATTACAGTAAAAAAATTGAAAGATTCATGCAGAGTTGCATTAGAAGAAGAAATACCCGTTGTGATTACAAAGTAATCAAGGCTCTCATCTGTGGCACATCCCTGTGGAGGGAGGACAGCAGGGCCCTTCCCTGCTCTCCTTCCAACGGCGCTTATGAGAAGCTTTTAATGAAGTTCAACTTACTGTTCTTGCTTATTTTATTGAATGTTCTATTTCTGCTTTTACTTCACTGATTCAATCCAGGAATCCTTAAGAGGAGAGAAAGGACCACTCCATTCCTGCCATTCTTTATGGTTTTGTTCACCCAAAAAACTCTACATCTGAAAAGGAGACGGTCCTGTTTGAATGTTGGCTGGAACATCTGGATTTGCCCTTGAGCAAGAGACCCCTCTTTGGACTCACTGCTGTTGACATAGGCAAAGCTGCACGGAGGTGCTGCCCTCTCATTATTGTTGTTGTTGTTGTTGTTGTTGTTGTTGTTGTTGTTGTTGTTGTTGTTGATTTCTACCCCACCCTCCTAGTGCAACGCACCACACAGGGCAGCAACAACGGAAAAATATATATGTACAATACAAGAAAGATAAAACCATTACCAATAAAAACATTACATAAAACCCCCAGCTAAAAGCAAAATTAAAACACATAAAAACTAACATCATCATCATCATTAAAAGCTACCCTAACCCTCCCTCCACCCACAGTAAAACAGGCTTATCAAAAAACGAGAGAGGGGGGACTCAATCCCACAACAGGCAGGCTAAATAAGCCAACGGGCTTGAGATGTGGAGCCTAATGTGCCCCACACCTGTTGGCAGAGCCAGGTTTTCAACATCTTCCTGAAGGGGAGTAGGTCCGACTGGAGGCGCAATTCTGATGGAAGGAGGTTCCAGAGGGCTGGGGCAGACACGGAGAAGGCTCTCCTTCTGGTCCCCATAAGAGAGGCTTCTTTTACTGATGGGACCACCAAAGCGCCCTTCCTGTCTACCCTTGTCGGACGGGCTGATAAGCTTGGGGTGATGCGGTCTCTTAAGTACCCAGGTCCAATGCCATGAAAGGCTTTAAAGGTCAAGACCAGCACCTTGAATTGCACCTGGAGGCATACCGGTAACCAGTGCAGCTCCCATAGCAGAGGTGAGGCATGGGCATACCATCCGCAACCCATCACCGCCAGGACAGCCACATTCTGGACCAGCTGAAACCTCTGAATGGTCTCCAAGGGCAGCCCCATGTAGAACGCATTGCAAATATCCAATCTGGAGGTGACCAGAGCGTGAGTGACCATGAGCAAGGCATCCTGATCCAGGAGTGTGCGCAATTGGTGAACGACTCGAAGTTGTGCAAAGGCCCTCCTGACCACGGCTGCTACCTTCTCTTCGAGCAGTAGCCGCGAGTCCAAGAGGACCCCCAAATTGTGCACGGGATCTGTCTGAGGCAACACTGACCCATACAGGACCAAAGCTGGTAACTCCGAGGATAACATGGGGCCCCGAACCCACAGCCACTCATTCTTGCTGGGATTCAGCTGAAGCCCGTTGTCCCCCATCCAGACCCGAACAGCCTCCAGACACCTGGTCAGGACTTTGACTGAGATGTACAGTTGGGTATCATCAGCATAATGATGATACCTTACCCCATGGGAACGAATGATCTCACCCAGCGGTTTCATGTAGATGTTAAACAGTAGAGGCGAGAGTACCGAGCCCTGAGGCACCCCACATGGGAGCAACCTAGGGCTGGACAGCTCGTTCTCTAAAGACACTGACTGAGTCCGGCCCCTCAAAAACGAGGAAAACCAGGACAGCACCATGCCCTGGGCCCCCAATCATCTGTAACCTTGTGAATTACTCTAAGTTACAGAATGACTGAACAGTTTTTTTTGTGGTGAATTTATCGTCTTCTTCTAAATTGTAAATCATTTTCATGGCTTTGCTAGGAATAAAAATGATTTTAAAGATTGTAAATAAATATGTACATATGTAAATACGTAAAAGTTAGTTCTTTTCAGCCTTTACTCTTGCCTTCCAGTCTTTGAATGCTACATTATGAACTATATTCATACTGTGTGCTGTCAAGTTCATTTTGAGTGTACATATGTACAGAAAGGACTGCAAATATTGTCAGTGAATGCTATTTCTTGGTCTTATACAAAAGATCCTGGAGCTGATTGGCCACCACCCTGTCAATCACTTTGCTAACTTCATTTTTATGATTATTATATGCATTTATATCCTGCCCATCTGGGATATTCTGGGCAGCTTAGAACACAATTAAAATATCTACAATAACAATAAGAGAGTAAACATAAAGAAGAAATAACCTGAAAAAAATTATATGTAACCACAAAAAACAATAACAATGCTCCCCCCCCAAAAAAAAATTGCCCACGGAATGTGCTCCCGTCTTTGTTCCAGATCCTGCCACCCTAGCAGTTTGAAAGCAAGAAATTGCAAGTAGATAAATAGGGACCACTTCGGTGGGAAGGTAACAGCATTCTGAGCGCTCTGGTGTCTAGTCATGCCTGCCACATGACCACTGAAACGTCTGCGGAGGCAGACAGTGTTGGCTCTTCAGCTTTGAAAAAGAGATGAGCACTGAACCCTAGAGTCGGATACAACTGGCTTTCGAGCAAGGGAAACCTTTACCTTTACCCAGCCTATAACCAGTTGGAAGATTTGGCTTTTTTAACACTGGGCTCTGATGACCAGAGGCACAGAACCTTTCTGCAATGAAACATTAATAATAGATACCATTTCTCTTCCAACTTCTATCTACAGGGATATCAAATGTGGCCTTTAAATATCAGCAGACTATATGTATTAATTTTACCCATAGCTCCAAGAAGTCTAAGTTTACATATGCTTATACCCTATGTGAACTATTCAATTTAGATCAGCAAGTGGAGAAGTACCTGAGAAGTTGCTGGGTCATGCTTCACTTTGCTGAGTCAGCATCAGAAGAGGAAGAAGACCTCATGCAACTGGAGATAGCTAGTGCTTCTAAATCAGGTGTTATTCCATAAGCAACACAGTCAACAGGGAAACACCAGAAGATGAAGAAGATGCAGCAAATATGAGGCCCATTTATCTCCAGGACAGGCACAAATTAAAATGATACTGGTCTACTTAAACGTCCCCCAATCTGGGTACCTGCAAGATATGTTGTCCCAGACACTGGCCATACCTGTCAAGTATCCTGTTTTTCCTGGGGAAACCCCTTATTTTTATTTTTACCCCTCTTCCCGGCCCCCTTCCGTTTTATTAATTTCCCCATAATATCCCTTATTTTTTTAAAAAAAATCCTGACCGGAGCCCTCACAGGTGAAGCTGCATTATGTTTTTCCTGCCACCTGAGGTCGCTGTGGCTTTTCGCTTGGGGAAGGAGAGAGAGAAGGTGGTGGGGGCCTTCTGTAGTTTCTCTTTCATTTCCCTGCCACATGCTCATGGAGGCTTCGTTTTCGCTGCTGGTGGTCGGGGCCACCATGGGATGGGAGTCTACTCTAGGTGAGCGATATATTTCATATATGCAGGGGCAAATCAGCTCTTGGTCTGGGGTAGAGACTTCTCTCTCACTCTCATGGTTTATTGAGCTGTTTCTGCCCTGCCTCCTGGCTGGAGGCTTTCATTTCTGTTCTAGAGTTAACTTGGGATGCGGGGGGGGGGGATGTTGCTTGATCACTATATGAGAGAGGGGGGGGGGGACCCCACCTTCTAACAAACCATCTGGAGAGAGATTAACTCCTCAGCTGCTGGGAGGCTTGGAAACTACAGAGGTTCCTTTTTACTTGACTAATTCCCTTCCTTAAGCTGGATCCAACATTCTCAGGTGTTGGTGCTTCAACTGGTTGCAGTGAGGAACAAATAGATTGGTTAATTTGGGGGAATTAATCCCTTGCTCCTCCACCCTAATTGGGGGGGGGGGGTGTCGTCTAGCCACATGCAGGGCTAGTTCACCCTAGGGGGCTGGTTTAGTATTCTGCTCTTTGCTTCCCAGAAATTTTTTTAAATTGAAAATGAGTAAACAAGAAAGAAAACAAAACAAAAGTCCCCCAAGAAGATGGGAAAAGGGTTCTTTGGCCCACACAGCTTTATGCCCATGGCATCTACAATACCATCTAGCCATCTTATTTTTGGCCACCCCCTTCTTTTGCCCTCCACCTTTCCCAGCATCAAGGTTTTCTCAAGTGAATCCTCTCTTCTCATTTGATGTCCAAAGTACTTTAGCGTCATCTTTACTATTTGACCTTTAGTGAGCAGTCGTGGTTGATTTCTTCTAGGATCGACCTATTTCTAACACCTAGATGTCAAAGGAATCTATTTTTCTGTGCTCAGCTTTCCTAATGGTCCAGCTCTCACACCCATACATTACCACCATTGCTTTGACTATGCAATTTTTTGTTTGCAAGGTGATGCCTCTACTTTTAACTATGTTCCCCAGGTTTCTCATAGCTTGTTTCCCAAGCATCAGTCGCCTTTTTATTTCACGGCTGCAATCACCATCTGCAGCGATCTTTGATCCTAAGAAAGTAAAATCTGCCAGTCGTATCCAACTGTAGGGTGCAGTGCTCATCTCCATTTACAGCCAAAGAGCCAGTGCTGTATGTGTTTGCAGACATTTTCATGGCCATGTGGCAGGCATGACTAGAGCCCAGCACGTCACATGGCTATATTTGGCCACACCCACAGATTTGGCCACACCCACAGAGGGGTGTGTCCAAAATTTCCCTTATTTTCAAATCCAAAACTTGACACATATGATACTGGCCAAGGATGATGAATATTGTAGCCTTACTGATCAAAAGAAGTTCAGGTTGATATCAGGGGCAGGCTGGCTAAGCTAAAAGGACGCTGGACTGGTTGATATCCATTTTTAACCCTAACAAAATATTTATTTATTTAATTATTTTTCTGATTTATATTGCCACCCAACTCCGAAGACTCTGGGTGGCTCACAGAAAATAAATCCAATCACATTTTAAAAACCACTAAAAACCCATTAAAACTGCCACCAAAAAATACTCCAACCCCTACAGATTAAAAGAGATTAAAAGAGGGAGATAGTGTTCTTACTAAATCAGCCAGCAGGCAGAGGTCACCACATTGCTGGTGCCCCACACCTGCCTTGCCAGCCAGGTTTTTAGCCCTTTCCTGAAGGACAGCAACTCCGTCTGGAGATGCAGCTCAATTACAGCAGACACTGAGAAGGCCCTCCTTCTGGTGCTAGAAAGACGAGCCTCCCTAGCAGATGGCACAATGAGAGAGCCTCTCCGGTCTGCTCTGTCCCACTGCCATGTAGGGCTCTAAAGGTCATTACCAGCACCTTGAATTGCACCCAGAGGCATACTGGCAACCAGTGCTGCTCCTGAAGCAGTGGCGAGGCACAGCCATATCGCCCGCACCCCATCACCACCTGGGCAGCCACATTCTGGACCAATTGCAGCTTACGAATGGTCATCAAGGGCAGCCCCATGTAGAGCGCATTGCAATAGTCAAGTCTGGAGGTGACCAGAGCAAGGAGTCCAGATCTAGGAGTGGGCATAACTGGCGTATAATATGAAGTTGTGCGAAAGCCTTCCTAGCCATATATATGTTCCCACTCGCTTTCTAATTTCAACTCCCCTTTGGGGATTCGAACCAACAACCTCCTGCTTACAAGGCAAAATTGCAACCTCTAAGCCACGGTGGCTCCACTGTCGATGGAGCTGCTTTTGTAATCTTATATTTGGCAGCACAGGTGGAGGAAGGCATACAAAGGAACACAGAGCCCCGCTCCTTTGCTCGATCGCAGCTCGGCTCAGCTCTTTGGATTGGCACCCAAGGGGGGCACCATGGTACTGGAGGTCTGGGGGTTGCCCCTGGCTGAGTCCCAGTTGCCCAATGGGCCAGCTCACCACTGGTTGATATCCGTTTTGCCAAGGCTGATTTTGAATTCTATAACTACCATTCATAGGATGGAACCAAGAAGCTGGCCCCAAGTATTAATTTGCTACTAGGAAATAATCATGTTAGAAAATTCAGGAATGTTCAAAATGGGAAAAAATCATGCTCTCCCTTTCATTTCAACTCATTTTCTTTCCTTACATATGTTTAATTACACTCATTTCATTTTGGCTTTAAAAGAGCAACAACATTAAGCACACTGTGCTTTCAGAAAGAGTAAACAGCTAATTCAAGGAATCTCAGATAAAGTGTAAGGCAACTGCATAGAACATACCTTGACAGATCTGTCAGAAAACATGAGAAATGGGTGCCTTCTATCATAATGATTATTTTTCAGCTAACACCAGCTGTGCTCCTATTAAACCTACCGTATTTTTTGCCATATAAGACGCACTTTTTCTTCCCCAAAACAGGGGGGGAAAAGTTGGTGCGTCTTATATGGCAAATACACATTTTACATGCATTAAAACTGCCCCCAACTTTGTGTGGCGCTTGCTCGCAGTCCTCTCCTTATGCAGTGTGTGCTGCGGGCTGGATTTGGGGCACGTACTGCGGGCTGTGGTGACTTCTGTGACCCTCCCTGCACAGCCAGGCTGTGTGTGTTCGGGCTTCCCTCTCCCTCCTATAGCGCGCCATGCCCCCCTCCTGACAGTCTAACCATGTGCTGCACGGGCATCATGCTGAGCTTACTGCCGGTACCTCCATCCATCAGCGCAGGCTGCGTCTCCTCATGTCTCCCCGAGCAGTCTCACTCCTTGCTGGGCAGTGTGGGCACAATTTCGCCGCTTCTCTGCATATCTCCCGGGCACCCGATCAATCCATGCTGCCCTGAAATCTCCGCATGTCTGCCTCCTCGTTCCGCCTCCTCCAGCCAATGCTTACTGCTGTCCGTACTCTGCCCCGCCCCGCTCCTAGTTGATTGGATGCCCGTGATTGATGGGCAGAAGGATTGATCCGCCAAAGCTCCGCCCCCGAATCCCGGGGAGAAGATACCGCCCTCCCTACCTCATACTGCCGGTCTTGCTCCTCCCCCACTAGTCTATTGGATGCCCATGATTGATGGGCAGAAGAATGGCTCCACAAGCTCCGCCCCCGAATCACGGGGAGAAGACACACCGCCCTCCCTACGTCATAATGTGCCTTCTGGGTAGATCACAGACAACGTGTATGGTGTATGTGAGAAAGTGATCAGGCGGACCAACTACAGGGTAAATGAAATGTAAAATGTGCATACACATGCACACACACACACCTAGGGTCTAGGAGAGCTTAGAGCATAATGAACATTTAAAGCCAAGCATTGGCTGATTTTACTGATGATTTAAAGTTGCAGTATGGCTGTTCCTGTGCCCCCATATGATTATAAATTTGCCATTGGCCTTCTCCCCATATAGCTGTTCTCATGACACATGTATGTTACCCTTTGTGGTCAGTGTAACAGTCTGTAAACCAAGGCTGCAGTCTATCCCACAACATTCTCTCCAGCAGCATTCACTCAAACCAGATGGCATATGAGGGGGTTATGAGACCACCAGATTAAATATGGGGATTAGAGAGCACCAGATGAAATATGAGTGGATATGAAAGTAAAGGTAAAGGTTTCCCTTGCTCGAAAGCCAGTCGTATCCGACTCTAGGGTGCAGTGCTCATCTCTGTTACTAAGCCGAAGAGCCAGCGCTGTCTGCTTCTGCAGACATTTCCGTGGTCATGTGGCAGGCATGATTAGATACCGGAGCGCACGGAACGCTGTTACCTTCCCACCTAAGTGGTCCCTATTTATCTACTTGCAATTTCTTGCTTTCGAACTGCTAGGTTGGCATGAAACCACCAGATGAAATATGGGGGGGGTAAGAGACCACCAGATGAAATATGAGTGGGTATGAAAGTAAAGGTAAAGGTTTCCCTTGCTCGAAAGCCAGTCGTATCCGACTCTAGGGTGCAGTGCTCATCTCTGTTTCTAAGCCGAAGAGCCAGCGCTGTCTGCTTCTGCAGACATTTCCGTGGTCATGTGGCAGGCATGACTAGACACCGGAGCGCACGGAACGCTGTTACCTTCCCACCGAAGTGGTCCCTATTTATCTACTTGCAATTTCTTGCTTTCGAACTGCTAGGTTGGCATGAAACCACCAGATGAAATATGGGGGGTTAGAGAGCACCAGATTAAATATGAGGGGGTTACATTTCTTGCAGAAAAATTATAGTACCATCTCCTCAAGATGTCTAAGCAGAAGAGAATGGCATATAAAGTTGCTTTCAAGCTGGAAGTAATTAAATTTGCTAAGGAGCATGGGAATAGAGCAGCGGAGAGACACTTCGGGCCACCTCCAACTGAGAAAATGATAAGAGAGTGGAGGAAACAGGAGGATCAGCTCCAAAAGTTGGATAAAGGCAAGCACACCTTACGTGGACCAACTGCAAAGTGGCCAGAGTTAGAGGTGGAAGTGAAGGAGTGGATCGCACATCACAGGCAAAATGGACTTTCTGTCTCAACAAAAATAATAATCTATGAGGCCAGACGTATTGCTGTGGAGAAAGGCATTCGGGATTTCACCGGATCACCATCGTGGTGCTATAGATTTATGAAGAGATCTGGCCTTTCTATGCGCACCAAAACCAGAATTGCACAAAAAATGCCTAAGGAATACGAATCAAAGATTCTTTCTTTTCACAAGTTTGTTATTGATGCGAGGAAGAAGAATAACTTTGAAATTAGCCAGATCGGGAACATGGATGAAGTCCCGCTAACGTTTGATGTGCCATCTAACAGAACCGTAGATAACAAAGGAGCAAAAACCATAACCGTAAAAACCTCAGGGCATGAGAAAACCCACTACACGGTTGTGCTGTCCTGCTGTGCCGATGGTACCAAACTGCCTCCGATGTTGATTTTTAAAAGGAAAACGTTCCCAAAAGAAACAATCCCACGGGGAGTCGTCGTGCATGTTCACGATAAAGGGTGGATGGACGAAAATGGCATGAGGCTGTGGATTGACAAAGTGTGGTCCAAACGTCCTGGCGGTCTTCTGAAGAAATCTTCCTTGTTGGTGCTTGACCAGTTTAGAGCGCACATTACGGAAAATACTAAAAAGAACTTTAAGGAAGTTAAAACCCAAATAGCTGTGATTCCTGGTGGCCTCACTAGCCAGCTGCAACCTCTGGACGTTTCCATTAACAAGCCATTCAAAGTTCTGATGCGTGAGGAGTGGAACACCTGGATGGCAGCTGGGAACCATGATCTGACGCCTACTGGGCGGATGAAGAGGCCCACTATCACACAAGTGTGTGAATGGGTTAAAAGGTCGTGGGACTCCGTGAAGGAGGACATTGTTGTAAAATCCTTCAAGAAGTGTGGCATTAGTAATGCCTTGGACGGAACAGAAGACGACGTCTTATTTGACACCAGCGAGGAAGAAAGTGATGACAATGACTGCGAGGATCTGTCCTTCCTCATTTCTGATAGCAGCGAAGAAGAGGAATTCTTGGGGTTCGAATAAAAACATTACAGACTGATTTTTGTTACTTTCACTGTTTACTGACTTTACTGACTGTTAATGAGAGTAAAGATTGTTCTTAATATGTTACATGGTTGACATAAAATTGTTCTTAAACTGCTGTTTACTTTATACAGTTGATATAAAATATTTTAGTACAGTATTTGGTTCAGAATCTTTTTTTTCTAGATTTTCCTCCTTTAAAATTGGGTGCGTCTTATATGCCGGAGCGTCTTATATGGCGAAAAATACGGTAGCAACTACTTCCCCTCATAACACCAAGTACCAGCATTCAATCATGAAAGAAATATAATTCTCTGCAGGTTTCACCCCCACATGCTTTAAATCAGTGACAGTCTGTGCATTCATATCCACACTAGAAACACCAAGGCAAAAACCATGGGTCACTTTCCCAGCTTGGCAACCCACTTGTTATCTTTATTGACAGGGAGTAGCCATGGAGAGCATGAGGAAGTGGTTAAAGGAAAGTTTTACATTGGAGTTAACGGTGATAAACTGCTCCCTTTTGCTACAAGGTATTTCATCCAACTACTCTTAAGAGAGCCCTTAGAGTTCCTACAAGGAGCTCCCCCAGGCCTCCTTGCCTTGTTTAGCTGACACAAGTTGAAAAAAAAAAAAACAAGAGTTGAAGCTTCTGCCAAGAGACAGAAGTGGCACCAACTTTACAGAGTAGTCTACATCTGCTAAGGTATAGCCTACCTTATTCCCCCAAAGGTATTATAAATATATCATATGTATTCCCTTCAAGCTACGGGAGACAGCAGAAGAAGTGGGGGTGGGGGAGATGGCTTCAGGTAGATTTATTTATTAAAACAGGGATATGCAATACGAGTTCTTTTTGGTACTTCTACAGAGAGATGAAAAGCTTGTTGTGTTCACATCTTAGAGCAAATCTATACCTATAAATTCGTGCGTTAACCGTTATAATTTGACAAAGGATCCCACACCGGGCCATACTATCCTGTACCAAGCATTCGTGCACTCGCCCGAACTGGGTATGGAGGTAACTGGGGGGTTGAGAAATGCGCCAGTGGGGCAGGAGACCAACGAACGCCAACAAAATGAAAGAACTTCAATTCCCAACGTTCCTTGCGCTGTGCCACAGCCAATCAGGCTGAGAGGCACGAGCAAAAAGAACTTTGGGAAATGCGCCATGACCAATCAAAAACAAACCACAGGAAAAAAACCGTTGCACAAACAGAAACCACAAACACAAAACTACAAGCCCCAGAGTCCATAAGGACATAAGAACATAAGAACAGCCTTGCTGGAACAGGCCACAGCCCATCCAGTCCAGCATTCTGTCTCACACAGTGGCTCACCATTTCCTTCAGGGTATTCCCAAGCAGATGCCTTCACCTGCTTAGGATTCCCTGGAAATGATATTGAGAGATATCCTGCCTATCTCTCCAACCCGGAGGTTGTCCTTAAGTATCCATAATTATAGCCATTGATACTCTTGTCCTCCATGAACTTGTCTAATCCTTTCTTAAAGCTGTCAAGACTGACAGCTGTCACCACTTCTTCTGGCAGGGAGTTCCATAGACCAGTAATCCTCTGGGTGAAAAAGTACTTTCTCTTATTTGTTTGAGAACTAGTACCCAAAAGTTTCATGGAGTGTCCCCTAGTTCTAGTGTTATGCGATAGGGAAAACAGTTTTTCCTTATCTACTTTGTCCACACCGTGCATGATTTTATAAACTTCAATCAGGTCACCTCTTAGACGTCGTCGTTCAAGAGTGAAGAGGCCCAACCGTTGCAGCCTCAGATGATAAGGAAGGTGTTCCAGTCCCCTAATCATTCTGGTTGCCCTCCTCTGCACTTTTTCCAGCTCCATAATATCCTTCTGGAGGTATGGCGACCAGAACTGTACACAGTATTCCAGATGGGGCCTCACCATAGATTTATAAAGAGGCAAAATGACACTTGCTGACTTATTTTCTATACCCTTCCTAATGATCCCTAGCATTGAGTTTGCTTTTTTCACTGCTGAGGCACACTGGGTTGACACCTTCATTGAGTTGTCCACCAGGACACCAAGGTCCCTTCCCTGGTTTGTCGCAGAGAGTTCAGACCCCATCAGTTTATAAATGTAATTGGGGTTCTTTGCCCCAACATGCATCACTCTGCACTTACTAATGTTGAAACTCATTTGCCACTGTTTTGCCCACTCCCCCAGTGTCAAGAGATCCCTCTGGAGCTCCTCACAATCTCTCACAGTTTTCACTACTCTGTATAATTTAGTGTCGTCAGCAAATTTGGCTACCTTGCTTTTTACTCCTACCTCTAGATCATTTATGAAGAGGTTGAAAAGCAGGGGTCCCAGTACTGAACCTTGGGGGACCCCACTCTTTTCTTCCCTCCACTTGGAGAAGTGTCCATTTACTGCTACCCTCTGTTTCCTGTCCGTTAGCCAGTTGCTGATCCAGGACAAGACCTGTCCCTTTATTCCATGACTGGTAAGTTTATTCAAGAGCCTTTGGTGTGGGACCTTGTCAAAAGCCTTCTGAAAGTCCAGATAAACAATGTCAACTGGATCCCCCTTATCCACATGCTTGTTGACACTCTCAAAAAATTCCAACATATTAGTGAGGCATGATTTGCCCTTGCAAAAACCATGTTGGCTCTCCTTTAGCAACGCCTTCTCTTCTATGTGCCTATTAATTCTATCTTTTTGGATGATTTCCATCACTTTACCTGGGACACATGTCAAACTGACAGGTCGGTAATTTCCTGGATCACCCCTGGATCCTTTTTTGAAAATTGGTGTTACATTCGCTACCTTCCAGTCATCAGGCACAAAGCCTGATTTGAAGGAAAGATTATATATTTTGGCTAGGAGATCAGCAATTTCATCTTTAAGTTCCCTGAGAACTCGTGGATGGATGCCATCTGGTCCTGGTGATTTGTTAGTGTTTAGCTTAACAAGACATGCAAGGACCTCCTCCCTGGTTATTTCTATCTTGCTTAATTCTTCGGTTTCCCTCACTACAAAGATAGGCTCTGTTTTGGGCATGTGGCCTCTGTCTTCTTCAGTGAATACAGAAGCAAAGAATTCATTGAGTCTCTCTGCAATCTCTGTTTCCTCTTTAATAACCCCTTGCCTTCCATTGTCATCTAATGGTCCAATGGCCTTCCTAGTTGGGTTCTTACTTCTAATGTACTTAAAGAAGTCTTTGTTATTTCTCTGAGTATTTTTAGCTATACTCTCCTCAAAGTCTTCCTTTGCTTTCCTGATTGTTGCCTTGCATTTGTTCTGCCAGAATTTATGTTTCTGCCTGCTGTCCTCATTCGGACAAGCCTTCCATCTTCTAAATGAGCTTTTCTTGCTCTTGATCACTTCCCGAACAGCTCCTGTAAGCCACATTGGAGTCCTCTTGGACCTGGCAGTGCCCTTTTTCCTTTTGGGTATGCCATGAGCGCGCAGAATGCTGAGAAAGCCGGCGCGCGAAAAATAAGAATAAAAAACACAACGAGAACACAAGTCCGCCGCAGGCAGACACAATGCAACACAGCCATGCAAACACCCGCCGGCCTTCTTTCATGGAGCATCAGGGAGGAGAGGGGCTCCCTCTCCTCCATGCTACCCCGCCAAAGACAAGGTGAGACCATCACCAGCCCCAAGAAAAGTTGAGCCGAGGTGGAAAAAAACACAAAAATGGAGGGGGGGTTTCAAGGAAAAAAAAGGTACTGATACCTTCGCCCGCCCCCGCCCCCGAAAGTAAAACAAATCCTCCGGAAAGGAAAAGCAGCGAACGGTGCTCCGTCCGCTGCCTTTCCTTTCCGAGTAAGTGTTTCGCTTTCAAGGGAGGGCAAAGGCATCAGTGCCTTCCCCCCTTTGAAAGTGAAACAATTTCTCCAGAAAGTAAAGGTAGCGAACGGCACTCTGCCCGCTGCCTTCGCCTACCGGAGGTATTCACCCGGCAGTAGCCTCCTCTCCCTCCCTCACACACTCAGACACACACATACACACACACACACCCTAAACAACTAACAAAACTAAAACCATAATTAAAAACAACTATTACCTAAAACAAAAAACACACAAAACACACAAAACCACTTACAAAACAACTAAGTACCAAACAAAAAAAAACAAATTACACAAACAAGATAAAGTAAACAAAAACACAAAAAACCAAACCAATTAAACCTAAAAATAAAACAATACAACAACCAAACAGAAAAAACTTCCCAGACAACAACCACAAAAGCAAAATGAACCAAAACCCCAAAATAAAGGAAACCAGCCAACTCATCAGACGTCCTCCCTCCACGTCGACCGGAACACAAATGAAGACACAAAGAGATGACCTACCGGAAGAAGCACCACCCAGAGGCCAGGAGAGAAAAAACAGTGAAAGTAAACGAGATCCACTAGCAGCCCCACCTGCAGACCACAAGAGTAAAAAAAATTCAAAAAGACACAACACCCCCCCCAAAAAAAACCCAAAAGAGTAAAAACAAGTCAAAAACATAACACAAAATCACAATTTTACACAAAAGGCCACAAGAGTAAAAAAAAGTCAAAAACATAACACAAAATCACAATTTTACACAAATCACAAACATATGTCAATAAAATAAATTAAAAACATTTCTAAAATCCTGTGTTGAGTTTTAACTCAAATAAAAACCCAAAACTTCTAAACACAGTTTAAAAACATTGAATGTAAAAAACATTTACTTTTACATTTTTAAAATTATTAACTACGGTACAACTATTAAAAAAACCTCCACAAACTAAAACATTATTCGGTTAAATAAAACAATTTGAAAAAATCATATCATACTTTGTTCTTTTTTTAATCCACAAAAAAAAACCAAAAAAGCTGATCACAGTTTATAACAGCCCAGACAAAAAAATTTGTATAAATAAACATTTTAAAAATAACAATTACAGACTAAGCAATTATTTACAAACATTTTTAAAAATAACCCTCCAACACTATTTAAATCAGCCCGGCATTGCCGGGCAAAATCTGCTAGTATATATATAAAGGCAAACTACAAAATCTGTTCATGAACAAGGACACATCTGTACATCAATCACGCACATTCTTGAAGCCTGCAATGAAACTCATTTAAACAGAGTACAAAATGAGCAGAGTAAAGAAAAGTGTACATAAAAATACAGAGGTAAGAAAAGCATATCAGGGAGTGGCAGTGGCTCCTACTCGTATCCAAGAATACGTTTTTTCCAGAAGCAGGAAAAATGCCATTGGCGTGATCCTAGCTTGCCATGAAGTGACCCACACATTGTGATCACAAAGCCATCTCCTGCAGCACATGAAATACAACATGCAGGATTTAACACTGTCATTTTGGCTCTTTATAAATCTATGGTGAGGCCCCATCTGGAATACTGTGTACATTTCTTGTCGCCATACCTCCAAAAGGATATTATGGAGTTGGAAAAAGTGCAGAGGAAGGCAACCAAAATGATTAGGGGACTGGAACACCTTCCTTACCATCTGAGGCTGCACCAGTTGGGCCTTTTCACTCTTGAACGACGGCGTCTAAGAGGTGACCTGATTGAAGTTTATAAAATCATGCACGGTGTGGACAAAGTAGATAAGGAAAAACTGTTTTCCCTATCGCAGAACTAGGGGACACTCCATGAAACTTTTGGGTACTAGTTCTCAAACAAATAAGAGAAAGTACTTTTTCACTCAGAGGATTACTGGTCTATGGAACTCCCTGCCAGAAGAAGTGGTGACAGCTGTCAGTCTTGACAGCTTTAAGAAAGGATTAGACAAGTTCATGGAGGACAACGGTATCAATGGCTATAATTATGGATACTTAAGGACAACCTCCGGGTTGGAGAGATAGGCAGGATATCTCTCAATACAAGAAGAAAGGGGCGCAAACGGTGAAGAGCTCAACTAGTGAAAAAACCGTTTGGAGAGATATCTTGGCTAAGAAAAGAGTACAACCGTCGTATTTTCATAAAAGTCTTTATAGGTGTAAATATGGCCAGAAACGTAATAACATAAAAATTCCTCTATGGGAATTCTGTACATTCATTGTATTTTTATGTGCCTATGTTATTTATATTCAGCCATGTTAATCATTCTGCTTATGTGTAATTTTTATGTATAGATCTCCTTGAAGAAGATATTTCTTATTCGAAAAGTCGCTATAACTAGTATCGACTTAGAGAACTACATCGCTATTTCTGTGCACTTCCATGCTTGTACAGCTCATTTTTGTTCATCTTGGCTTATTTTCCTATTTACCAGCGATCAGCTATAGTTTTTGTTTCTACCCATAGAGGAATTTTTTATGTTATTACGTTTCTGGCCATATTTACACCTATAAAGACTTTTATGAAAATACGACGGTTGTACTCTTTTCTTAGCCAAGATATCTCTCCAAACGGTTTTTTCACTAGTTGAGGATATCTCTCAATGCCATTTCCAGGGAACCCTAAGCAGGTGAAGGCATCTCCTTGGGAATACCCTGTAGGAAATGGTGAGCCACTGTGTGAGACAGAATGCTGGACTGGATGGGCTGTGGCCTGTTCCAGCAAGGCTGTTCTTATGTTCTTATGACTCAGATAGACTGTTGTAGCCTTGAGGATATTAACAAGGTGCACCTTCACAGCCAGTCCATCTGGCATGGCTTCCTCCAGTCTCTATGACTGTTGGGAATAAAAAGTGATTCCTCCTCTGCTCATTTTGCCATTGGGTCCAATATGATGGTTTCCAGTGGCATTTCCTCCACTGAGGGGGACTATCACCCCACCTAAGGGGGCTCGTCTGCCCATAGCCATTGGCCCCGTATGGGAGTGAGGTTATTTACTGCCACCCAACACTCAGTGTTGAGTCACTGGCTGTGTGTTCTACTCCATTGCTGTAGCAGGATGTCCAGCCAGACATGCATATCAGAGAGTAAACAAAACAAAACAGCAAATAAAAAGACAAAAAATGTTGTGGCACTTTAAAGACTAACTTAAGGTTAATTTTCTTGGACCATAGTTGATTCTTGAGACTAGCTATGTGTGGACCAGTGCCATCAAGGACTGTCTGTCCAAGTAGGGGTACATCTGGACGACAACCCACATCACGTTTTTAGCCAGCACAGTAGTCACTTGTTGGATAGTTCAATTGTTTAATTATTGGTTGGGAGTTCGATTTCCTGCTGTACCTCCTTGACAGGGGCTGCACTCAACGATCCATAGGGTCCCTTCCAGCTCTGAAGTTGTAAGGTTATATTACAGAATAGAATAGAATACTGTAGAATATAACAATGCACTTGCATGGCTCTTCCTAGCGGTTAGCCCTCAATGCACAGAGTAAATGCTGTTTACTGTAGTCCCATTTCAAGCAATAACAAAATTCTTACTCTGGTTATATATTACTCCATGAACATCTAACTATAGCATTTTACAATGCAATTTGTCTAAAAATAGCTGTGCTACTCCCAGAAAGAGAAATTGTTTGGGTACTCTCTGTTGGATTCCAAAATGCCTCAGCCATTTCCTGTCTCTGATGCTGTAACTTAAAAACTGGAAAACTCAGATGTCTATACTCTTTCAGAGCCCTTAGATTCATTCTAATAAAGGACACTGACAGCATATATTGTTTGTTTTCTTTTCATCAATCCTAACAAGAAGAATGTAGATATTTCCAATGAAGGCATGTCAGGCCGGAGGGAGGGTAGGCAGAAAGCAGTCTCCTTTAATGCAACAGGATCAGAGAGACTAATCATCTGATCCGACCTAGCCTTTGCTCCTTAAAGAAGAGAAGATTCTCAAGTTGTTAGCAAAAATAAATTAGGGTTCTAACTTAAACTACCCATCTTTACCGATAAAATTGTGCATTAACTGTTGGTGTCTGGTATGCACGCCTGCACCCGTCCTTACTATCCCCTACCGAGCCGCCTACACTTGCCTTCACCCTGACCAACCATCGCCGCAAGGGTCCGGCAGTCACCAGTGGGGCAACCAGCCCACGAACGCGGCCAACAAAAAAACTACAAGGCCCAGTGTCCTCTGCGCCACGCCACCCCTCAGCCAATGAGGCTGAAGGGCGTGAGTGTGGAGGAGGCTGGGCAGACAGCGTGGTGGTTTTAAAAAAACCACGACGGGGAAAGGCCCAACCCGCAAAAGGTAATTGAGGAGGGGAGAGGGACTGAGGGGCAGGGCCCGGGAACCACACCGCCAACCTGTCCCACCACCTTGCCCCCCAATCCATAACCTTACCTTTTGCGGTTTGGGCCTTTCCCCATGGCACGGCCTTCTCTGCTGGGACACGCACTGGTCTGTCCTCCAATCCTGCTGGCATCGAGGCCTCAACACCGGAAGGACCAGAGGACAGACTGGTACGCGCCAAACTCAGAAGGCCACGCCGGGGAGAACAGGCCAGCCAGCAAAAGGTGGGGGGGAGACTGGGGGGCAGAAACCTTGCAGTCCTCCCACCCCAGCACCTTGCCCCCCAATCCCTGCCCCCTTACCTTTTGCTGGCTGGTTCGTTAGCGTGGGGAGGAGGCCATGGCTGGATCCTTTGGCCATGCGTCCTTCCCGGGCGGCAAAAAACACAAGGGCGCCAAAGGCACCCACAGCACACTCCCCGTTCACCTGGGGACGCAGGGCCGAAGGACCCGACCACTGCCTCCTCCATGGGCGACAGGGAATGCAAGAGCACCAAAGGCGCCTGCAGCACACTTCCTGTTCACCTGGGGGGGCAGGGCTGAAGGACCCGGCCACTGCTTCCTCCCTGAGTGGTGGGGAATGCAAGGCAGCCAAAGGCGCCCGCAGCGCACTTCCCGTTTGCCCGGGGAGGATGCCATGGCCGGGTCCTTCAACCCTGCATCCTCCCCAGGCACCAACCAAACCACCCTACCCTCCCAGGAAGCCATCGCCTCCCGGAGGTACTTACCCGGCCAGGGAAAAGAAGGAAAACAGTAGCCTCCTCTCTCTCTTTCTCTCTCTCTTCCTCACTTTATCTGTCTCACTCACCCCCTCTGGTGGACTGCTTTCTCTCTCTCTCTCTCTCTCTCACACACACACACACACACACACGAGTCGCCCCTGCCTTGCCAGACCATTAACTGTGTGTTGGTGGTTGGGTGATTTTTTTAAGAGGGGGGTTGTGCAGACACACCCCAACCACCCGCTCACACATAATAACTTCCTGGCAGGGCCGGGCAAAAAAAATATATGCTTGTAGGTCATATTCTTCAGCCATAGACCATGAAACATTTGGATATAGTCTAGATTTCTGGGCCTAAATTTAACTGCTAATCCCAATTAGAGCAGTATGGGTATTAAATCAATTGCTAAATGGCAAGTCAACACGTCTCCTGCCATCCTAGCAGTTCAAAAGCAAGACATTCCAAGTAGATAAATAGGTACTACTTTTGTGGGAAGGTAAACAGCATTCCGTGTGCTCTGGTGTCTAGTCATGCCTGCCACATGACCCCAGAAACAACTGCAGATGCAGACAGCGCTGGCTCTTTGGCTATAAATGGAGATAAGCACTGAACCCCAGAGTCAGATATGACTGGCTTTTGAGCAAGGGCAACCTTTACTAAGTCAACGTGTACTGAACTCCCAGAGAATTTAATAGGTTTCCTTTAGGTGAGATGAGCAAGTGAGTTTTGGCTCTGGTCATATTCTTCACCTTAGTGTGTGGGAGACACAGCATTATATGGTTCACTGAACCATATAAAAGAAATATTCTGACTTAATTTTAAAAAACAGCAGCTGAAATAACAAGGAAAGGACAAGTCCTTAGCGCCTTGCATTAAAACATGAATGACAAATAAAGGGTGCTCTGCTAGAGACTAAAATGGATTTACAGTGGACCCTCAATTAACGACGCGTTCAAATAGCATCATTTTTGATTAACATCGCTATGGCGCTCCCAATGTGATTATTCGAATAACAACAAAAACATCGTTATTCAAATAACGCCGGTATTTTTACCATCGTTATTCGAATAATGACATTTTTTGTCGTTATTCGAATAATGACATCATTTGATGAGGAACCAAGTAACGTCATTATTCGAGGGTCAACACGTCTCCAAAAAACTCTCTTTCTCTCTCTCTTCCTCACTCTATCCAAAAATCGTGATTCTCAATTTTTTTGCTTTAATTCACCATCCAATAACCTAAGGAGGGCAAAATGTTCTATCTTTATTATTTATTAGAATTATTTCCCTGTAGATGACAGCCTGTGTGGATGCAGAGAAGTACAAACTATCTCCCATATGATACAATGCACACAATGCTCCTCAACGTGTAATGAGGAGGACCTTATGTTGGCAAAAGGACATGCTGTTGATGTGACCTGATTTTGGGCAGATGTCATCTAGCCCATTTTAATTCAATTTGGTTTTAAGACGTGTTAATTTTAGCTTTGTATGTTATTATATGCTACTGGTACAACTGACAAGAATAAAGAAAGAATTAGAATTGTTTTCTGCATTAAACCAGTTATAAATTTAGGGATTCCCGATAATGTTCCCAATTGCTACTCACAGTTATTTTGGAAAACAAATGTCATCTAGAATCTGCCAATTCAACTGGTTAAGCAGATGCATTTGCGTGCCTTTGGGATGCTTTTAAATGCAAATATTTCAATTTATGCCCCAGCACAGGTGCCCCAGTTACCTAAGCTTCCAATTTTTAAGAAGAGAGAGAGAGAAACATGATCCTAATTTAATTATTACTACGTTTGTACTATGTTTAGTGGTAGAGGAGCTTGAAGCTATGCTGCTTTACCAATGATGAGTAAACCATTTGTTGCAGCATTCTAGTTCATTTTGGTTTTGAAAATAACTATTGACAGATTGATTGATGTACCTTATTACTGAGTCAGGTTTTATAAGATTTAACAAGGGGGGAGGAGAACATATGTTTTTGTACTCCTACTCCCATCAATCCTTGTCAGAAATGATGAGAGTTAAAGACCTCTCTATCAAAAGTTCTATTGCGATTTATGTGTTCTTCTCCTTACCCCATAATTTTATTGTAGAATACTTTTACACTCAGGGACATGGTATGTGTGCTGGCCATAGTGAAAGCTAGTTTCAAATCCCAGAAATGCACCTCAGAGGTAGCAACTGGAAAAGCTGCTCCTTAAAATTCACTAATCTTGAAAGCCCTGTTAGAATCTTTGTAAACTGGTCCTAGCTTGATGACATATAATAGAAGAGGATAACTACCATATTTTTCGGACCATAAAATGCACTTTCCCCCCCAAAAAAAGTGGTGGGGGGAATGAGGGTGCATCTTATAGTACGAATGCTACACGCAGCTGGGGGGCAGAAGCGGGTTGTTACCAGTACTTACGATTTCATCGTCGGCAGCGTCAGCGGCAATTGCAGGGAAAGTGTTCCTCCATGGTGCTTCGGCAGGGAAAATGTGCAATTTGGGGAGACCCTGGTTCTGCACCAGGTGCCCGAGCAATGATGTCATCACCTGGGCACCTGGCGTGGAATCAGGAAGTCCCAGAATAACACGTTTTTCTTGCCGAAGTGCCATGGAGGAGCGCTTTCCCTGCAATTACAACTGACGCTGCCTGCCAACGTGCCATGGAGGAGCTCTTTCCCTGCAATTGCCGCTGACGCTGCTTGCCGAAGCGCCATGGAAGAGCTCTTTCCCTGCAATTGCCGCTGATGCTGACGGTGCATCTTATTGTCAGGTGCGTCGTATGGTCCAAAAATATGATACCTAATTTGTATGGGTCCATTTCATGGATCTTTATGTTACAGGACAAGACAACAGGTATGCTCTATCTCTGTATCACAGAAAATATTTTGTTTATTTCCTCAAGCAAATATGAAATGGAAGCAGTGATGGGCAGCTTCCGGATCACACTGGTTTGTGTGAGGGGGGGAGGGGGAAAGAGTAGAAATTCCCCATGGCAATGCCCATTTTCTTCCCTTCACCCTGCTGTCTCTCTTCCTGGTAGGAAGCAAGAATGGCTAGACGGTGAAATCCAAGCAATAGCAACAGCAAAAATCTGTCTGAAACAATGTAAGGTTCAACTGAAATTCCCTTACTTCAGGTAAATAAGAAAACCAAAGCTATCCAGTATACAGCTTTTCACGTCCGCTTCTTCGGGGTTTTCTAAAATAACAACAATAATAAATTGTAATTACACATATTAATCTACTACATAATCCTTACATTATATACATAATAAATAATGATAATAATAAGGTACTTAGATCTTGGGACAGTAATACAACATTCATGTAAAAAGCATATGAAAATATAATATATGGTATTATCCAGGTTTCTTACCTCAATAAAGTATTTTGTAAATGTAAATATTTATAATTTTGTAATTTTATTTACATTGTGTCCAGCCTCTGGGTTTATTCTTGAGTGCCTGTGACATTACTAAGTGCTACACAATGACTCCATTTATACATCATAAATCATTACAGCTGTAGAGGTTCGAGTTCAAGGTAACGTTCCCTTAAAGAAACTGCATTTACTATCCGTTACAGAAAGCAACTAAGATCTAAATCTTGATTCAAGCCATGGGGAGACATTGAATCAAACAGATGAATGTAATAAGCTTCCCTACATAACAGGAGTCTATTCATATTAACCTTCTCATATTTTTTCAATGATAATTTTTCCAGAGCTAAAAACTTAAAATCGTCTTCTGAATGATTTTTTTCAATAAAGTGTGATACAAGAGGGGCTGAAATTATCTGACTACGGATACGAGACTGGTGTTCAAGTACCCGTATTTTCAGTGGACGACTGGTTAAACCTATGTAATATTTTCCACAAGGACAAATGATGGCATAAATCACATTACAGGAGCTGCAATTGGTGAAGCTGCGTAATTCATGAGTAACCTTTTTTCCTGGTATCGTAATTGATTTGATTTCTAGTGCAAAACGGCAGGCAGCACACCCTGAACAACGGTAGTGTCCCCGAATAATAGGGGGTGGGTGGAAACAGAGCGAGAGTCTGAGCTCACCAAAAATTTGCCCAAAGTTTTAGTTCTACGAAAGCCGGGCAACCAGGTATATCTTCTACTACATGCCAATATTTCATCACAGCTTTTTTAATTTTAAGGGCCAGTGGCGAGTCCTCAAAGGAGCAGTAAATTCTGGCCGGGGTGTCTTTAACACTCTGAGTAAGAAATTGCACTCTAGGTGTTCTATTAACCTTGTTAAACTGATGGTCAATAATCTCCCGAGGGTAACCCTTATCTACCAAAAACTTACTGATAGTAGCTGCTGAGTTCCTAAAATCACTCTCTTTGGTTGAATTCCTTTTTGCTCTAGCCAGCAGGCTAAATGGAATGTTTTTCTTCAAATGAGCTGCATGGAAGGATCGAAAATTCAAATAAGAATTTCGATCTGTTGGTTTCCTATATAGGCGCATGCCTAATTTGTTGTTAGAAATATATACTGATACGTCCAAAAAAGGTTCACTGACAATATCAGAGACACCCGCAAATTTTAGATTAACATCTAATGAATTAATCCAACCTATGAATGCCGGAATTACGTCTACAGACTCCAGGATAAAAAATAAGTCATCTATGTAACGTTTGTACACGATCATGTGCTTTTAATATGGATGGACCTTTTGATCTAAACTGTAAGTTCTTTCGAATTCTATCATGTATAAGTTGGCTATGGCAGGCATGAGTGCACTACCCATTGCCATGCCTTTAATTTGAAGGTAAAAATCTTTTTTATACCTGAAAAAGTTATTCTCTAGAACTACGTCCATAAGATCTAATAAGAAGTGGGTTGGGGGAAATAGAGATTTCCTTGTGTCGAGAGTGTTCTCAATGATAGGTCTGATTTTCTCCACTGGAATATTTGTATATAGAGATTGTACATCCAAGGTAAGCAACCCTGTGCCTAAAGGTACATGGATACCCTCCAGCTGGCTACTGGATAGCTTTGGTTTTCTTATTTACCAGAAGTAAAGGAAATGTAGTTGAACCTTACATTGTTTCAGACGGATTTTTGCTGTTGCTATTGCTTGTCTCTCTTCCTGGGTTTCCCTTCCAGGGGCCTCCTTCAGCACACCAAAAAAACAATCTATGGGGCAAGGTCTGGGTCTGGGGAGGGTCCCCCAACTACTTCCCCTCCCAACTCCAACCCCACCCCCACCTCCAGAAAAAAACTCTCTCCTGGGTGGAAACTCCTCTTCCCTCCAGCCTCTGCTCCCCCTCCCCTTTCTTCCTTATGGGGAGAGAGAAAAGGGACAGACCGGAAGGGAGGCTTTTCAGGAAGGGATCATTTCCTTTTCTCTCCAGCCTCTGCTCCCCCTCCACTTTCCTCCTTTACTCTCTTGAGAAAACGTTGTCCTCAGAAGGTCTTTTGGTAACTCAGCCCTCCAATGCTTCTAAGAGCAAAACTTTTAACATGTTGGTTTTTTTCCTGCTTCTGGAGTTCGATTCTCAGATACTGCATGACAGAGTGAGCTCCCATATTTGTCCCAACTCCTGCCAACATAGCAGTTTGAAAGCAAGAAATTGTAAGTACTGTAGATAAATAGGGACCACTTTGGTGGGAAAGGTCATCCTTGTTCAAAAGCCAGTCGGATCTGATTCTAAGGTGTAGTGTTCATCTCCATTTACAGTCAAAGAGCCAGTGCTGTCTGTATTTGCAAACATTTTCATGGTCATGTGGCAGGCATGATTAATCGCCCACCCAGTCACATAAGCACACCCACAAAGTAAGCCACACCCACAGTGTGATAGTAAAAAAAACTGGAGCCTACCACTGCCTGGAAGCATGAGAGAGGAAAGTGTGTGTGTGTGTGGGGGGGGGATTCATTCTTCCATATTTGCTGCTTTAAAGCAGGTTCCCAACCTATAACCCACAGGCCGGCCCCAGACTATGGCACCAATTAACCAGGCCCATGGTGAGGACCTCGCCACTGCCACCAGAAGTGCCAAAACCACACTGAAAGCACCAAAATTGCACCAAAATTGCTCCAAAATCATGCAGGAAGTGATGAAATCACACAAGAAGTGCCAAAATCTCATGGGAAATGCAAAAATGTGGCAAAATGCAGTCAAAACAGCCAAAACACAGAGAAAATGCACTGCCCTTGCTCCGGCCACCGCAGGAAGTCACAGAAGCAGTGGGAGGAACCATGCCTGTGGCCTGCTCAGCTGTATGATGGGGCGTGGCCTGGCCTGTGGCATGGAAAGGTTGACCACCCCTGCTTTAAAGCAACTTTCACAGTATATACAGAGGATTTTTCTTCCTTTTGTGTCTGAATCAAACCTTGGACTGCCAAAATGAAGCCATTTTTGGCTTTGTCATTGGCCAAACTCAAGTCCCCATCGGTGCATGTCTCTGGCAGCAATCAGCAAAGGATGCCAAAAATGTATACACATTTTAAGAGATGTTACCTATGTCTTACTTTTTGAAGTTGAATTGATTTATGGTAGCAATGTGTGATATGGCGTTCACTCAAAAGAATTCATGCTAGCGTCACCATGTAAAAGGCAGGAGAGTCAAAGAAAATGGTGAAAGCACGGTTGTTGTTGAAGGAGCACAAGACCATTTTGAAGCAGTGTGGTTGAGTTTCCCTCACTTTCTCCCCTTGAGATATGGGGGACATGAAAGGATGTGGTGTACTGTAGAAAACCGACTACACTGGCAGTATTTGAGAAGGAATTGATGCAGTGATACAAGTGGAAACGTTGATCAAGCATTAGTTCATCATAATCAGAAGTTTCTAGACACTGATAGTAACCACTTTGAGTGCCTCTTGTAATTGTAGAAGTCAAACATTAATTGTATTCGTCTTTTGTTATTGGTATATATTGAGTACAGTACTACCTCGTGCAATCTCCGCTTCGTGCAACATCTATTTCACACAACTGTAAAACAAAATGGCCACCACATACATTTTTTCCAGTTTGCTTGGGCTTCTGGGAATTGAAGTCAAAAAATAAAATAAAAAATAAAATAGCAGCCGCAACTTTATTCAGCTCTTGTGCACCCCAGGGGTGTCTGAGGAAGGCGGCAATAGCCCGAAAAAGGTCCTCAAAGCCTCACATAGGCTGCACAAAGGTAGGAGAAAACTTCATCCTTTTTGAAATGAGTGAAAAAACCTCTGTTGTGACGGAGTTCCCCCACCTCCCATTTTGGGCTCTCTGCTGTCCATGCTGCCTCTGTGAGGCTCGGGGGGGGGCCTTATCCACGCTGTTTCCGATGCCCGCCGACGTGCCCGGGTGGAGGGGCAAGGCAAAACGCCGAGGGGGGGGGAGACACTCCTTCGGCTACAGGTTTTGCCTTGTCCCACCACCCAGGCAGGTCGGAGGATGTCAAAAACAGCGCGGATTGGGGGGCCCAACCCTACCAGAGGCAGCCGGCTTTTTTTTTTTTTTGCATTATCCAATCCATGCATTGTACGTCGGAAATCTTACAACGTCGAAACTTGTTGAAGCAAGTTTGGACGTTGTACAAGGTATTACTGTATTACAATTTTAATAGTTTTTTCTCTTTCTCAAAATGTGCATATATTTTGGCACCATCTGTATATATAAGCATCCATTCTAATGAAAAAAGTGATTCTTTGCTGCATTTGTACTGTTTTATTTATTTAACATAATGGAGGGTCCTGTCATAAAGGATAGGCTGCAATCCTAGCAGATTGGGAACATGACGGATCATATTTTATAGGACTGACTCACCATCCTTTCTGCATCCAAGCCTTTCCTGGTGGTGCAGTGGTTAAACTGCTGTCCTGCAACCAAAAGGCTGTGAGTTCAATGCTGACTAGGACCCAAGGTTGATTCAGCCTTCCATCCTTCCGTGGTCGGTAAAATGAGTACCCAGCATGTTGGAGGCAAATATGCTAATTAAATTGTGAACCACCCAGAGAGTGCATTAAGCGCCTTTGTTGTTGCTCAGTCGCATAGTCGATTCCGACCCTTCGCGACCCCATGGACCATTGTATGCCAGGCACCCCTATCTTCCACCATACTCCTCAGCTTTGTGCCCATTGCGTCAACAATGCCATCTAGCCATGTCATTATCTGCTGCCCCCTTCTTCTTTTGCCCTCAACCTTTCCCAGCACCAAGGCCTTCTCAAATGAATCCTCTCTTCTCATTTGATGTCCAAAGTACTTTAGCTTCATCTTTACTGTTTGACCTTCTAATGAGCAATCAGGGTTGATTACTTCTAAGATCAACCTATTTGTTCTCCTTGCTCTCCAGGCTACTCTCAAAATTCTCGTCCAACACCACATTTCAAAGGCGTCTATTTGTCTGTGCTCAGCCTTCCTTATGGTCCATCTCTCACAACCATACATCACTACCGGAAATACCATTACTTTGATTATGCAGACTTTTGTTTTCAAGGTGATGTCTCTACTTTTAACTATGTTCCCCAAATTTCTCATAGCTTGCTTCCCAAGAATTTGTCACCTTTTTATTTCATGGCTGCAATCACCATCTGCAGTTATCTTGGATCCTAAGAATGTAAAGTCTGTCACTGCTTCTGCTTCTGCTTCTTCCCCATCTATTTTCCAGGGAGTGATAGGGCCTATTGCCATTATCTTGGTTTTCTTGATGTTGAGTCTCAAGCCAGCTTTTGCACTCTCTTCTTTCAACCTAAGCAAGAGATTCTTTAGGTCTTCCTCACTTTCTGCCATTAGGGTAGTATCGTCTGCATATCTCAAATTGTTGATGTTTCTCCCAGCAATTTTGATTCCAACTTGTGATTCGTCCATCCCTGCATTGTACATTATGTGCTCTGTGTATAAGTTGAATAAACAGGGTGACAAAATGCAGCCTTGTGTTACTCCTTTTACTATTCCAAACCACTTTGTCATTCTGTATCCTGTCCTAACTGTGGCTTCTTGACTCATGTACAGATTTCTCATGAGCCCTATGAGGCGGTATATAAGTGTGATTGCTTTGCTTCCTTCCCACAAATATTCCTGCTGTTCATACCTCAACACAGAAACAGCATATGAAATATTTTAAAAAGATTTCAATTTTCCATTTACAATCTCTCTCCAACACAAGTCAAATGATTCCAGTGGTCCATATAGATACTGATTCCCATCATGTGGGTCACGACTCCCAAGGGGTCAGCAGATTGCTTTCTAGGATTCACCTGCTATGCTATACTTCACTGATGAAGAGAGTCTTGAGGGAACGGAGCTTAGAGATACGCTGCCATTTTGTCAGGTGGGTTATATGGCAAGGCAGACAGGTTAGAGATTTTTTTAAAAAATCTTGACTATTACAAAAGGGGGCCATGACTCGAAAAATGGTGGGAAAATTTAATACCAATGTTGTTGACTCTAGTAATTTCACCCCTGCTCCCTTGAGATTACTAGGTATCTTGCACGCCTGCACTGCTGTAAAACAGCGGTTGCGATTTGCAACACCAAAGGGCCAAGCAATTTCCATTCAAGTCTTGTCTGACAGCAAATGGATCCAGCAAAGATTTATTTGAAACTAGGAGGGAGGATTCATTTTCAGTACTTCCAACTGTTTGGGGATAATTGGAAATGCGTCACGCATGCTTTTAGCAAGGCATTTTTTTATGACACACTGCATTGCTCCATATTATAGCACAACATAAGAGCATGACATAATTTGACACGACAGCTCAGATTTACAGGACAACAGTCCCCATTCCACTTGCAAATGGATAACCACAAAAGAGGCCAAAAAAAAAAAAAAAAAGCTGGCCAGCAGGAACAGAGCAGACGGGAAGATGTCTGATGTCTGCCAACTTTAAATTGCTGTTGAATAATTTAGCGTATCTCTAGAATAATCCTTTAAAAGAGTAATTAATCATCATTTAGAGAAGGTCTTCGGTGAAGTGTGTTGATTGTCTTTTATTCATGTCGGGCAAGTTTTAACAAAACCAGCAACTCTTTTGCCTTGCTCTTTTTTTGATTGGTATGATACTTGTAGACCAGGAGAATTACAGGTTCAGATGACTATTGTAAAACCACAGTTGGAATTATTTATATCCCAACTAGAATACAGAAAATTCATCAGATCTCCTCCCTTTGGGTCTGCAAGAAGCTATTGAAAGCCACAGTCTTCAGAGAAGCATTCATGGAGGTCCTCCCCAGGCACAGCAGGCACAGCAGGCACAGCAAATGAACTCAAAAGCCTCAGTTGTAGATGTTGATGCTGCCATTTTGTATTGCTGCTATCTGATATTTATTATTTTTGCTGTATTTTCTATGTTGAGTTTATATTGAACTAGCCGATTATCTGGCCATGACAGGGGGGTTGTCCCTGCGCTTACCTGGCCAGGTGGAGTCCGGCGCCCCTGTTGACCCGGGCTCCCTCCGAAGCATGTGGGGCCCGGCACGGGGACTGCTCAGCTGTTGGAAGCAGGCACAGCCATGCGAAGGGGTGGTGGTGGATGGTCCTCCAAGCCGGTGCCGAGCCAGGGCGTGCGCTGTCAGCGGAGCGGCTGGTGGTGGCTGTGACAGTCCGCCGCGCAGCTGCCGCTCTGCGCAGCCTCCTCATGGTGCCTGTTTTTCCCCGTCATCTCTGCCACCATGTTGGAAGCAGCCGCATAGTGCATTGCCTCCTTGGATGGCCCTGCACATGCGCCACCACATGCACGCTGCTGACTGGGCTACTGGGGAGTCTGTTTAGTGTGTGCGGATGGTTGCACATGAGCCCAGCTGCCTGCCCCGTCCGCATTTTCCGCTGGTGGGGTCTGAGGCCCCTGTGATAGTTGTTCTCAGGCACAGAGCCGCAGACGGGCATAGGGACACCCGTGCAGGTGCAGGCACACCACCACCTGGTGTGCCATGGAGGCTGTGTTGTGCGCACGGACCGTTGCACATATGTGGTACCACCTTCCCTGGCCGTTTTTCCTGGCGGGTGGGGTTGCCCCCTTGGCGACCCTTTTTTGGGGGCACAAACCCCAAAACGGGCCGCCAGACACCATCCCGATCATCTCTCCAGCCCAAGGTAGGTATATGCCAAGTAACTGTGATCGGTGAAGGGGTGTGGATTTGTATAAAGAGCATACAAGATGACACCTCTGTTTTATATATAGATTACCTTTGTTCTTGGGTGGTATATAAGTTAAAGAAAGAAAGAAAGAAACACCCCACCCCAGAATTACCATAAAAATATTTCTGCAGAGCTACCTACGTTAGACCCGTTTCACCACCAAGAAAAACAAAAAGTTATTGCAGCATTTCCACACACACACACACACACACACACCATGAGCATTAATGCACAGTGATCCTTCAGGATAAAAATTCTAAGGGGTGTACCAAGTGTAACCATTGTTTTAACTGCTCAAAATTTAGGTTGAAAGCACAATAAAAAAACCTTTTGAACCACTTGAGGAATGTTAGAAGTATTTTGTTTCCTAGGTTCCAGTTGAGGGAAGTTGTCATCAGGAAGAGTAGAGGTTTAGGGTACAGGGGTAGTCTTCCATTCTGGCTGACTACTGTGGTGCCCCCTCTGTGCCCACAGCTGTGCCATTTTGGAATGTATTTTGTTTATGTACACATGCAACATGAGAGTGGGTGGGTAAGCTGTACCCCATAATCATCACAATTATAATGAAGTAAGGCTTGACATATCTCACTTTGCATGTAATGAGTCTACCTCATATATTTGTTTCACATTTAAAGATGTGGGTGTCTCTGCACTCACCCGCCGGCCCTCCAGGAAGGGAAGCAGCCACGCATCTGGCCAGTTCCCTTTTTGAAAGGCCTGCGGGTGTCTCTGCACTCACCCACCGGCCCTCCAGGAAGGGAAGCAGCCACAGTGAGGGCACCAATGGAACTGCCTTCCAAGGCAGAGCCCAGCCTTGTAGGATTTGGGGCTTGGATCTCCGGTGTTGTCCTCGCTGTTTCAAGCCAAGTCTAGAAACAGCGAGGGCACCTCAGCAAGGGCACTGCCTACCTGGGCTGTCTGTTTTGGGATCAGGGGGGTGGGGGGTGTCTGTTGTCAGTTGGGAACATTAAGATTCCGTGGTTTCTTGGTATTATCAGTTAGCTGTCAGCTGTGTTGGCATCTGCAGGGTTAGCCGCATGTAGCAGAGTGGGGGTAGCAGAGTGGGAGTGGAAGCACCCTCCAGACACCCTGATCCCAAAACGGACAGCCCGGGCGGGCTCTGCGCTTTGGGACCAGGGAGGCTGGAGGGTGCTTCCACCCCCACTCTGCTCATACCTGTCAACTGCGCGTCCAGCAATTCCGGGACCTGCACAGACCAGGTCTGCGCAGGTCGTGTTGCACGCATGTGCGTGGGGGCTACGCCGCTTGCGTAGCCTTCTACGCAGGCGGCGTAGCCTTCTGCGCATGTGTGGAAGGGAGCTATGGAAGTGTAAAGCCCTTCCACGCATGCGCGCAACGCGACCTGCGCAGATGGGCTTCGCAGTGCTGCCTTTCCCCCGCTGCCAAATTACGTGGTTTTGGCAGCGCGGGTCAGGATATGACGCAAATCGGCGTCAAATTACGTGGTAATCCCGGCCAAATCAGGATGGTTGACAGGTATGACTCTGCTACCCCTGCTCTGCTACATGCGGCTAACCCCAACACATGATGCCAACACAGCTGACAGCTAACTGATAATACGAAGAAACCACGGAATCTTAATGTTCCCAACTGACAACAGTCTACCTAGAATGACACGGAAAGTGATGTACATAAGGAACATTCCTCTTTTTAAAAAAGACACACCAAAAAGCAATTCAATCAAAGTGGGTCGTGAATCTTTTGTTCATTTCATGATGGCAAGGCATTTAGAAAATAGGGTAATTTTTGTAAATCTTCCTAAAGTGCATAGAAGTTGCATAAAAATAACTCCTGCTCATTGCAAGCCTTGCATTCTTTTTTTCATTTCTCAAATGAAGGCTTTGAGCAATAGAATTTGGAAATAGAGGTTGGAATAGGGTCAAAAAATGTCACTAGCAAGCCTACCATGAGCAAGTTTATTTTAGGGGAGTGCAGCTCTCAGAATCCCACAGACTCTACAAGTGTTTCTGATTGTAAGAGGGTGTGTTGTTAGAAAAGAAACAGCAGCAAGTTACCTTTTTCAGCTTTCCATACCAGCCTTCTTCAAAGGGAAAATGAATTCTTGAACATTACCAGCCAAAATATCTGGCAGAGAATGAGAAAGCTACCATTTTCTTACTGAAATACACTGTGCTTTCCCATGCAATCTCATTTATTTAGGCTTAATCAGGCTCGTTTTGGAATGGAAAGCATCAATTCTCTTTTCAATCTAAATAAATTCAAGCCTACACATCTTAGTATTTCCAGAACTGACTTTCAATGCAAATATAATAAAATCTGTGCCTGACCATTCATTATAAATGTAGATTATCTCTCTTCTCCCAGATGATTAGGCAAAGCTTGAATAATATGGGGAAGCCAACTAAAGCATGCAGCTCTGAAATCTTCAACAAAATATCTGATTAGCAGAGATCCTGACAGACTTTTATTCTCGCAGATTTACAGAAATATTCATTTAAATCAAACAAAGTGTCCTACCATTTACATGTACAACATAGTGTATATGAAAGGATTCTCGTCATTTAAGTCTATACTTCTGAGCTTCAGTTATGTCCATATTCTAGAGCCACTGAAGCTTGGTACTTCTGCTTCCACATACAGTTCACCAGAGGGTGAGACTGGATGTTATTAAACTATACTATACAAAACAGTATATAAAAAAACATTGGTGAAAATTTAAAACAACTTTAAAAACATTTTAAACATCAGAATTTCATCGAGTAGGGTTTCTCAACCTTGGGCCCCCAGATGTTTTTGGACTTCAATTCCCAGAAGCCCAAGTCAGCTCAAGGTTGAGAAACCCTGTCACAGAGCATTCTCCAGATCCTCATTTATTGCTTAAAAGGTCTTTGCCTGACGATGGCCTGTTGTGCAAATATTGTGATTCTACCCATAATTATCGGATTTGTATGTGTAGATGTCAGTTATTAGTTTTCTGTTCAAGGATCAAGCTTTGATGAGGCAGATGGAAAACGTACTGGAGAACTTGGAGAATTAGGACAGTATTACAACATCAACCATTCGAAGACTAATCCAAGGAAGACCTAAGTGTATGCTTTCCACCTTTGAAACAAAGTGGCAAGGGTTGAGTTGGTTGTTACGAGTTTAGCACCAAAATACCTTGGTGTGATGCTTAACAGGACACCCTCTTTTTAAGTAGCACTGCCTGAATACCAAAACCAAAGTTAGTGCAAGGAACAACATCATCAGGAAACTCACAAAGTATAAATGGGGAACTCGACCATCCACACTGCATATGGCAGTATGGATAGCAGCAACTGGGACAGATGGGTCCAAATGACACATATTTAATTCAGAGATTCTCCTTTATTTAACAGAAAAGGTGAGCACTGAGAAGACTTGATTATGGTTACTTAAAAAGTCAAGTCATCATACAGGATGAGCTGTGTACTTATTTTCAGTTGGAAACCATGTGATTCATTTATTGTGTTACTGCAAGATTGATAATGCCTTTAAGGATTAATTTATTTATTTAAAATATTTCTATCCCGCTTCCCTCACTCGAAAGTGACCCGAAGCGGCTAAACAACATAATTAAAAACAGGAATAAAACAGGTAATCAAACTCCCATTTAAAAACCCATTTTAAAACCAACTAAAAATCCCAGAACCACCCAGAACACTTAAAAACAGTCGGGACAAGAACCAGTGTAAGCTAAATAAGTCAGCGGGACTGGGCAACTGATGCATCCATGCCCCATGCCCGTTGGCATAGCCATGTTTTCAGTTGTCTTCTGAAGGGGAGTAACTACATCTGGAGGTGTAGTTCAAGTGGCAAGAGGTTCCAAAGGGCCGGGGCTGACACAGAGAAGGCCCTCCTCTGGGTCCCTGCAAGGTGGGCTTCATTTGCTGAAGGGACCACAACCGAGCCCCTCCGGTCTGCCCTCGTAGGATGGGTATTATACCTAGGGGCGATGTGGTCTCTTAGGTAACCTGGACCACTGCCATGAAGGGCTTTTCAGGTAAAAACCAGCACCTTGTAATTGCACCCGGAGGCACACCGGCAACCAGTGCAGCTCCCGGAGCAGTGGTGAGGCATGAGCATAATGCCCCCGCCCCTTCACAACCCGGGGCAGCCGCATTCTGGACCAGCTGAAGCCTCCGAATGGTCGTCAAGGGCAGCCCCATGTAGAGCGCATTACAATAATCCAATCTGGAGGTGACCAGGGCATGAGTAACCGTAAGCAAGGAGTCCCGGTCCAGGAGTGGGCGTAACTGGAAGATGACACGAAGCTGTGCAAAGGCCCTCCTGGCCGCAGCTGCCACCTGCTCCTCGAGCACTAGCCGTGAGTCCAGGAGACCCCCAGATTACGCAGCGCGTCTGTCTGAGGCAAAACAGCCCCATCCAGGGCCAAAGCTGGTAACTCTGAGGATAACATGGGGCCCCGAACCCACAGCCACTCAGTCTTGCCAGGATTCAGCTGAAGCCCGTTGTCCCCCATCCAGACCCGCACAGTCTCCAGACCAGTGCTGGGCATCAGCCGGTCTGCCCCGGTCCGAGCGGACCGGTAGTAGACCTGGCTGGCCACGCCCCCTCCCCATCCCACCCACCTCTTCCCAGGAGAGCGGGCGACGGCATCAGCTCTTCCTCCTTCTCTTCCAAAGTGCTGCTGCTGCCTCCTTAATAGGCTGCAGGTGCTGCTCGGGTGGTGGAGGTGGCAGCGTGCGCATGCCTGGGGGAAGGAGAGAGGGAGCTGACGTCCACCACCCAGAGCAGCTCGCTGCCCCCACTCCCCTTGCCTCCTTCTAGCAGCAGCAGCAGCAGCAGCAGCAACTTTTGCAATGCCTGGACCTGACCTGCAGGAATGCAGGATGTCTGTCTGGGCATTGCAAGAGTTGCCCTGCTTGCGCCATGCTGCCTGGACACCCTGCTACCTCCAGGGGAAGGGAAGGGAAGAGCTAGTCCAGGCACTGCTGGTCCAGGCGGTGTGGCGCAAGCTCTTCCCTAAGTTAAGTTCCCTTCCCCTGAAAGGGAACTTAACTTAGGGAAGAGCTTGTGCCGTGGCGCCTAGACCAGCGGCACCTGGACTAGCTCTTCCCTTCCCCTGGAGGTAACAGGGTGTCCAGGCAGCATGGCGCAAGCAGGGCAACTCTCGCAATGCCCAGAGTCAGACAGACATCCTGCAGGAAGGTCTCTTCTTGCAGGACTAGGTCCAGGCATCGCAAAAGTTGCTGCTGCTGCTGCTGCCGCTGCTGCTGTTAGGAGGAGGCAAGGGGCGAGCTGCTCTGGGTGGCATGACATCAGCTCCCCCTCCCCTTCCCCCAGGCGTGTACACGCTGCCACCTCCACCACCACCCGAGCGGCACCCGCGCCTATTAAGGAGGCAAAAGCTAGCAGCAACTGCTCTGGAGGAGGAGAAGCAAGAGCCGTCATCGCTCTCCTGGGAGGAGGTGGGCGAGAAGCAGCAGCAGGCACTGGACTCGCTGGAGGACTAGAGGAGGAGGAAGGGAAAGCCATCACGTGAGCACTCGGGGTGGTGCTGGTGGTGGCAGTGAGTCTTTAAGGTGACACAAAATTTTTGTGTTTTTGTTTTGTTTACCTTCTGATCTGCTTGCACAGAATAAAACTTTAGAATTGGTAGCCATTTTATTCTGTGCAAGCATATTAGAGAGTAAACAAAAAAATGTTGTGGCACCTTAAAGACTCACTGCTGCTTCGAGGTAAACTGCAACTGGCTCAGTAAGCTGCACGGTAAAACAGAGATGACCACTGAACCCTTGAGTTGGATATGACTGGCTTTCAAGCAAAGGATCCCTTTACCTTGCTTGAAAGCCAGTCGTATCCCATGCTAGGGTTCAGGTTGCTCATCTCTGTTTCAAAGCCGAAGAGCCAGTGCTGTCTGCTTCTGCAGACGTTTCCATGGTCATGTGGCAGGCATGGCTAGACACTGGAGTGCACGGAACGCTGTTTACCTTCCCACCAAAGTGGTCCCTATTTATCCACTTGCAATTTCTTGCTTTCAAACTGCTAGGTTGGCAGGAACTGGGACAAAGACAGGAGCTCATCCCATCCTGCAGTACTTGGGAATCAAACTGCTGACCTGCCACCTTCCAGTCAGAGCCTTAGCCACTTGAGCTCAGTGGTTAAGAAGCTTGCCTTTTTAGCTGGAAGGCCAACATGACCGTTTGAGCTCTCATCTCTGTCCCAGCTCCTGGCAACTGCAAGTTGATAAATAGGAACCACTTCGGTGGGAAAGGTAACAACATTCTGGTGTCTAGTCATGCCTGCCACATGTACACAGAAACATCTGTAAACAGATAGTGCTGACTCTTTGGCTATAAACAGATGAGCACTGAACCCTAGAGTCAGATACGACTGTCAGCTTTGGATCTAACAATAGGTAAAGGTAAAGGTTGCCCTTGCTCAAAAGCCAGTTGTATCTAACTCTAGGGTGCAGTGCTCATCTCCATTAACAGCCAAAGAGCCAGTGCTGTCTGTGTTTGCAGATGTTTTCATGGGCTATGTGGCAGGCATGACTAGATTGGCCACCCAGTCACATGCCCACCGATTAGGCCACATCCACTGATTAGGCCATGCCCACCAGTTAGGCCACACCCACCAGTTAGGCCACACCCGCAGTGTGGTAGTAATTTTTTTTGGTGCCCATCACTGTTCCAGACACCTTGTTTATTGTGGAGTGGGTTTGGAAAACACCATGTGATGTATGAGTATATTCCTGTTACCTAGGAACCATAGACGACAGGTAAAAAATAGATCCAAAAAGATGTAGAACCGAGCTGTTCCCCTCACTGATTGTGACGTGTAGATTTGATACAAAAGCGGACAAGAACATTAATGTTTCAGAATTTATATTACTCTCTTTTGATGATGATCAAAATATAATAGTATGCTATTTCCTCAGGCTCCTCAGGGTATTCATTTTGCCCCCTTTACATAAAGGGCTTGCAAGACAGGCAGACTAACTGAAGAACATTACTTTGTAGTTGTACCTTCTGTATTGCTCCTTACAGCACGTCAAGAGTTAGCTTTTCAGAGACATCACTAACCTGGCAGTAGTCCAAAAGGCCTACTAGCATATGAGATAACAGAATAGACAAATCTTTGTCTAATTAATACATCAATAACTAAAAGAGCTGTTTTCTAAGCTCCACACTGATTTCTATCTTCCAAGAAGCAAATTTTCCAGTCAATGTTCCAGCAATCAACCTTATTTGAAATGCACAGGAGATATAACACACAAGGGTTGTACAGGAAGCATCCATACAAAGAATGTAGCTGATTATCTGCTTTCTGGAAACAGTAAGTGAAGAATGAAACAGCAATTTTAGGGATGCTTTACTTTGAGAAGCAAAACTTCATGCTCTATCACAAATAGGTCTAGTATGGTTGTGTCTTGCATGCAGGTATCCTTCAGTTCCCCCTCTTTCTCTTGAAATTGGTTGGACTTGAAATAAACTGAGCTTGTCCCCCTCATGCAACCATGATCAGATCTTGTCCGTCTCTTGGTAAGATTGGGGTTGGAGCTAATTTTTCCCTTATACATTTACCGTCCTCAAAACATGTGTCCTACATGACTACAACTACATCATAACTACCTGTTATAGCTTTCAGCAAAATTGGGAAAAGGTGAGGAATATAGTTTCCTCCATCTTCTATCCTGGTGTTGGTGCTAAGGTTTGGAACAAGGAGCATTAGGAAAAGTAGTTTCCTCACTATTCATAAAGGATGTCACCAGGGCTTAATTACCTTTTACTTGAGGTAGTTCGGCCCTGGCAGCAGCAGTTTCACTGCTTCCTGTGAGTCTGGCCAGGTTATCCTGCTATGGTGATAGAGTAGACCATACTGCCAGCGACTCAACACCAAGTGTCAGGTGGCAGTTAACTAACCAGACAAACCTGAGAACTAACAGCCTTGGGTGGCGAAGTCCACAGGGAAGGGTGATGGTCCCCAAGTGGATTAAATCCCACTTGAATCCATCTGGATGGAGGGCAGCAGCTCCATCAATACTGGCCTGGGGCTGAGGAGGGCTTTGCGTGCCAAAAGGTCTCAGGACCAGAAAGTGACTTATAGAACTTGATCAATGGTACGGAGGTCATGCTGTGATGTGGAAGGCAGATGATGGGCCACTGCATTAAATTCTCAAGACAGTCTTCATGGTACGGGTACACAGAAAGAGCCTATTTAAAGATTGTAGTATTGTTGAACCACAATTGGGTGTACTCTGGTAATGGTAACCTTGTGTTGCTGGCTAATCTTTCTCATACTAGGTCAGGCCAAAGGAACTGCAGAATGGACTCACCAGAAGGTGCCTTCATTTTGGCAGTTTCACATCTGGCCTAGACATGGAAGAAAATAAAACTGCTTCCATATGTCTAGCAGGGCCTGTGCCTCCAATCATTTGTTAGAGGACTGGGATACATCAGTTCTGCTTTTTCCCACACTGAAGATTTTCCAGACATCAGAGGTGCCCCCTCTCACAATCCCAAATAGGTAATTCACAAATTTTGTTACTGTAAAAGCTGCAGAACCTAGGTTGGTAGCATTTTTCTGTGGCCCATTTGCCCATTCCTCAGCTTCTTATGTTTCCCAGCATCAAGGAGAACTTGAACACGGTTTCTTCTGCAGTCTGGGTGATTTATTGCCCTGCAAACAAACATTTCCCAGCAAAGGGTGCCTATACAATAAACCTATCTGGGCCAACAGGGCCCCTTCCTTCTACAATACACATTCACCAAGTGAAAAAGAAGACTAACCTAGATACACACACACACACCTCACCTCTACATGTGGCATCGTGTTGCATCATTTTATACCATTTCCATCATCCCCTTCTGTCAATCACAGGTTTTATCCAATCCTGGCCTTCATATCAATGGTCTGAGGCTTTTTCTTGCCTTGCCCTCTCTGAGGTAACTATGGGCCAGATCTATACAGTATTTTTGCTCTTTCCCTGTCAAGGCCAATTCCCCCTCCCCTTTGAAAACTGCCTACGATAAACTGGCTAGGCTAGAGAAAAATTACAGTGGAACGCTGGATAACGTCCGATCCTGATAATGTCCAATACATATAACGTCCATCAATTTTCAGAAAATTGATGGACTGAATAGCATCGTTCGGATGTTATCCGCTGTTTCAATCGCCATTTTCGAGTTCCTGTTTCTGGCTCTCCACATCCCCAGCAGCGTCTGGGAGGCTGGGAGGACCTATTCCGCGCTATTCCCGCCTTCCTAGGACCTCCCTGTGGAGCACAGAAGTTGAAAATAGTTGCGGCCGCCATTTTATTTATTTATTTACTTACTTCAATTCCCAGAAGCCCAAGCAGCCTTTAAACAAAATAGCCACCACATGCATTTTTACAGGCTGCTTGGGCTTCTGGGAATTGAAGTCCAAAAAATAAAAATGGTGACTGCAACTATTTTCAGCTCGTGTGCGCCACAGGGAGGTCCTAGGAAGGCGGGAACAGCACAGAATAGGTCCTCCCAGCCTCCCAGACATTGCTGGGGAAGTGGAGATATGGAAACCCGAAAATTGCGATTTTTTTTCCCATCCGCAAACAGTGTGAAAAGGTGGGAGATCGTGTCAACCTTTTTTTGGGTGTGGGCAGAGGCAGCAGAGAGCCCAAAATGGGCCAAAAAAAATCCTCCATCGTGATGGGATTTTTTTGCCCATTTTGGGCTCTCCACCAGCCCGGCTGCCTCTGGGAAGGTCGGGGGACATCAGAAACAGCGCGGATCGGGGGGCCTGACCCTCACAGAGGCAGCCGGGATTTTTTTAACGGTTAGCCAATACATGCACGTCCAAATCCGGATAAAAACCAGACTTGTGGAACCAAGTTTGGACGTTATCCGGAGTTCCACTGTACTCTCTTCCTCCAGCCACCTATTTGTCTTTTTGCAAGTTTGTCTCACTCTTATGGTCAACGGGAGGGGATTACTCACTCCTCATCTTACAGCTATATTCTTTCAAAATGACCTGAAATGAAAATATCAGCTACAGTATTTGCATTCGCTAAATTCAACAAACGCTGGTGCTCTCAGAATGGAGAAAGCCATGCTGTACCTGTCTGCACATAGGTAGTACAGCCAAAATAATGTAAAGAGAGAAAAAGAGGCGGCAACAATACTTTGGAACTAATAAGTCAGAATACACAAGGATTCAAATTGAGTTATTTCAGAGTTCAGTACAACAAGCCCTGGCATAAAGGGACACGTCTGTCAATTTTGGTTTCTCCCACCTTGTTTCTTTTATACTCTTAGATATTTTCTATTCTGAATATGAAGATTTCGAGAATTTAGGGAAATTCTGAAACAAAATTCTCCCACATTCTAATATTTCTTTTTTTCCACCAAGTACACCAACATCAATTTCTTGAGCGATTGCAAAGCTTTGGACCACAGTAAAATGCCTTATTTCCCTGTGAAGTTTTACCTCTTTGCACTGCACCATTTCTTCTTTGGTGCATTGCTTAAGAGCATAAATTATGATTTCTTTCAGTGGGGGGGAAAATAAAGGCATTACCTGCATCCTCCTTGAAGTCTTTGCTTGGAGACTTACAGTATAAGAGTATCACATTATTTCTGATTATTCCTAGATGGCCACTTTAGCAACCTACATGTGCAGCCAAGATTTCCCTGGTATCTTATTAATACATTTCTCTTTTGTGTCCCTTTTAAGGCTAAATATGAAGGTAGATTCACACAATCACATAAACATCCTGATGTTACGTCCAGCCTGATGAAATCATGACATCATCAAGACTTACATGCATGCAACATGATTTCAGCTAATGATTGAAATTATTCTATAATCATCCATTATGTGTGGTTTCCATCAAAATTAAGTGTTACTCAAGACAATCACTATGACAGTAAACCTGTCACAAGTTTACTGCACTGTGAATAAGTTACCGGAACTCATCTTCAGACCTGATAAATTAGTTACTATAAACCCATGTGCTAATAAATGGTGTGAATGATACTTTTTCTACAACAAATGAGTTTGATGCCTCCTCCTTCTTTATGACTGCAATATACTTGTAAACATTTTCCCTAAGTTAGTCAAGAGCATGTTTGTTCTGCCTCATTTATTCGCAGATAACTTACTATGTCTTGGATCTTTAGCATTTTGTTTCTAATGATTCCTTTGAAATATTATTTTAATGAACCTATGAAACACATCATTGTATTCTTTATTTCGTGGCTGGACTCTTAATGATACTCATCCATTAAGCAAATGGCTTTCTAAGCAACACAAATGTAATAAATAAAGTTAGTCAGTTCTTTTATACTGCTTTTCTGCTGATGGGCATACCACATGCTGGGGAGGTAATGTTTCATGACCAAAATAGCTCCCTTTGTAGGCGAACTGGGAATCTTTGTATTTAGTCTGTCAGAGAGCTCCAGAGAGCTATGCATGCTATCGTTTTGTGTTCACTGAAAAAGCCCTTTAATCTAGCTATAATAGATATAATAATATACATCCAATTCTTAAGATCTTGTGACTGATACTGATGTCAATTTCGCTAGCATTTGATTGTAACTGAAATGTAAGATCCAAACCCCACGAGCTAATATCAAGGCTTACAGAATGTTCTTAAGCCAGATGCTCAATTGAAGGAGTTGGAAACCCACCAGAATTGAAGACAGGAGTATATCATCCCTTTTTCCTTTGTAACCAGAAGAAATGGCTAGATTTCTGCAGCATATTTGTCATTCACAAACTTGCAGAATCACACAAGTTCGATTCAGGCACAAATCCTTAAATTGCACGCAAGGCTGTAATAATGGTTCATTTTGGATGGTGTGCATACATGCCTCCCACTCCACACCCCTACTTCAAGCAGTTCTCAATATTTTAAGTGTTTTCTGCTGGAAGTGTTTATAATATTTCTGTAATAATAATAATTTCGTATCAGAGATTACTCTGGGTTGAAAGGATTTTTGCTGGAGAAACTCCGCTCAGGGGATGCCCAAATGAGGTTCTTTTCACATCCCTAAGATCCAATGTACAGCTCTCGGGTATTGAAACCCAACCTTCTAGTCTCTAGCTCAACATCTTAACCACTAAGCCACCGGGGAAACCATGGCACACTAGAACTCCCAATCACATAAACACTGTAAATGCACTCAGCCAAATACTCTGACACAGGTCTCTGCAGACATTTACAATGAGCACAAAAAGGTCTGCCTGATTTCAGGTTGGGATGAGGAAATGTAGAACAAGTCTTATTTGCAACTACACACCACCACACATTCAGCCCTACATGTTCCTGCAGTATCCTGAATTAGAGAAGTCCAAGTAGGCCATTGATTGCACTCCTTGCCTGATGCCTGATGTGACAGAGACTACATGATATTAGGCACTTCTCTAAGTGTGTTTGAGTAGTTGAGTAACACTTGCAAAGAATTATACTCTATGGGCCTAACTTGGAAGAGATGATAATGAAATTCCTTGCAGGGCAGTTGAAGACGGGACACTCATCCATAGGGTGGCTACAAGTCAGAGATGACCTGATGTCACACAACACCAACAGGAAATCCAAATCCTAGTTCTAACCACATTCCAAATGTTCTGTTGGCTCATTGGAATCCCACTGGAGTAAGAAAAATACTCCAGCAGTCACTCAGGGCAGGTTTTCCTGCTTGTTTCAATCCTAGTGCCCAAGGGTTAACCATCATTGTATGAAAAAGTACTTTTGTTTTATCTGTCCTCAGCAACACTGGGTGACTTTGGGTTCCAGTATTATGAGAGAGAAAACTTTCTCTCTCCCAGCTTTCTCCATAACACATATAATTTTGCACACTTTATCATTTATCTCCCAAAAGTTTCCAGTGTTGGAGCCTTACTACAGCTAGTGGGGCTGTGGTGGCTCCGGCCTTGTTAGGTGGAAGGCTGGTAAGACAGTAGTTCGAGACCCGGATACCGCATGACAGAATGAGGACCCGTCAATCTCCCAGCTCTTGGGGACATGAAGGAGCCTCTTGGGGACATGAAGGAGCAGAGTTTCTTCAACAAAAATCCTTTCAACCCAGAATAATTTCTGACATGAAATTATTATTATACTACAGCTAGTTTGAAGCTGGCATGGAAAGAAGAGAGGGGAGGCAAAGAAACTTTGTTGTGCACAATGTAAAGCACTCCTTGTATAGATTATTACAATGGGCTGGGTTGATGGCTGAGCTGCCCTACATCTGGGACATGCTTCAGAGCCCCTTCTTTATGTCACATCAAGAAAAACTAGGGTGGGGTAGACAAAATTGGGCAGGATTCTTTATGGGAAACGTGTATCTGCCAAGCACATGCTGGTATATCGGGCAATCGGGCTTTGTACCACCCCACCTTCACCTCTTGCACCCTATTTTATCCGCCCAGCGCGTTGCACTTTAGAGTAAACCATTGCCCAAGCCCCCTCCTTCAGCTTGGAGCAATGGTTTATTCTAAAGTGCCGGACACGACACCAGGCGGAGCTAGCAAGGGGCGGAGACCAAGCAGTTTCTGGGGGCAGCCACCTTCTCCCCCATCACCTTGGTCACTGCCCCTTGCTTGCTCTGCCTACGCTGAACTTTAGATTAAAACATTGCTCCAAGCTGAAGGAGGGAGTTTGGAGAAATGGTTTATTCTAAAGTGCTGGACGCTGGGCGGAGCTAGCAAGGGGCGGCGACCAAGCGATTCCTGCAGCCTTCTCCGGGTTCTCCCTCATCCCCTTGGCTGTCGCCCCTCACTTGCATGGTGAGCAGCAATGTATGGGACTCCCCCCCAACCCCAACCTCCAAATAGGCACCCCCACCACTCCCTGTCCAACGCCTTCCCATGGTGCCCAGCATACCCCCTGGTTTCAGCTATCTGCCTTAGAGATCTCTTTCTCTAAAGGCCTGTTAATTCATACCCTTCATTAGATCCTCTCATGTTACGTTAAGATCCAACAGGATGCTGACAACAGCAAACAAACACATTGCAGCCTGTCAAAAGTAACAGAAAATATCATTTTGGAAAAATCAATCTGTTTAACTGGCATCAGCTTTGTCCAAAAGCAGAAACACATTGCTGAAGCGGGGCCACTTAGCTACTGACAAAATTTAAATCCCAATTATTTGGTTCATGGGATTAATGTCTGTTCTGTAAACAACATGCAGAGCTGCTGCTGACTTAGAGCCTTCATTATCGTCTTCAACCAAGGGACTGTTTTCATCCTACAGATGGCTCTTTTTCATTGGTTTCCTAAGTGGCTTCTTATTTAATCCGTCATATGGCATTTGCTTGCCTTTATGAACGTTCAGACTTTCATATCAATCTTCTATCGCTACTCATCAATATGATTATGTAAAAGAAAAGAAAAACAAAGAGTGGGAGGAGATGTATAAAATTGACATTTTAATTGCGAACAGATTCAAAATATTGTCCATTTTGACAGGCCAGCTATGAAGAAAATCGCCACAAATGACATCTTCAAACAGTTGAAAGCTGTAAGTGCTCTGCCAATTATAGCATGCTGTCAGCTTTTTAAAAACAGCTTTAAGGAGGTGAATAGGTCATTATCAGATATATGCAATACAGTTGTTTTTATTATATTTACTCATCAACTATTCATACCCTCTTTTATCCCTCCCAAATCCAGTAAAGAAATAGTGTCTCTTAGTTTGTAATATATTTCTGGCCCCTCATATACTTAAACTATAAAAATATTTGATTTGTGGTTGGGTGCTTCTGCTTTTTTATTTTTATTTTTATTTTTGCACTGGTCTTGCAGATGGAAATATAGACATGCCTGTAACACCCAATTCTCATAGCAAAGCTGAATGATCTTTTCATTATATACTGCTGAAGGCTCCACTCAACCTTCAGTTGACCATATTCATCCCTCCTGCACAAATTGACATCGCTGTTGATGAAGTCCTATCCTCTTGTTGGTATCGTTCTGCTTAAGATAAGGAGAGAAGTAGCAGCAGACACCAAAAGAACTAAGAGAAAGACCCTCAACATCCTTTGAACAGATATAAGCCTCATGCTTGCTGACTCAGGTTCAGGAAGATCTTTATGTCTAGAACAAACATTATTGAGGGTACACAAGAGCAAAACCAAATTAGAAGATGGAGGAAGGAGCTCACTGGGCAAGGAAGGATATGGCTGAGGAACTCAACCTCCCCTACATCGCTTAGGGGACCCACCAAATAGGCTGAGGGTTGGAGTCCCTAAATGCAAGACAGATGCTCAAATGGGAGCTGTTGGTGGACAATAACACATAGTTTGAATGTGGAGAGATACAGAATCTGGCTCATTTACTGGTCTGCCGATTGCTGCCAGAAACATGGACCCATGAGGACTGAGGTTTGGCCAATGACAAAGCCAAGAAAGTGGTTCAAATTTGGCAGTCTAAGGTTTGATCAGGACACGAAAGAAGATGAGGTGTTCTGTTTACTTTAAGTTCTTATTCATTATTAATTGCATTAATAATATGGCCAACCTAGCAGTTCGAAAGCAAGAAATTGCAAGTAGATAAATAGGGACCACTTCGGTGGGAAGGTAACAGCGTTCCGTGCGCTCTGGTGTCTAGTCATGCCTGCCACATGACCATGGAAACGTCCGCAGAAGCAGACAGCGCTGGCTCTTCGGCTTAGAAACAGAGATGAGCACTGCACCCTAGAGTCGGATATGACTGGCTTTCGAGCAAGGGAAACCTTTACCTTTAAAAAAAATATGGCTGAGGAACTCAACCTACCCTATGTCACATTTTGGCATTTTGGACACCTTCCAACTTGAGGGGCTCATCTTCCAGTGACACATTATTTAGCCTTTTAATACTATCCATGGGTTTTTCTTGGCAAGGACACTGGAGTGGATTGCCAGTTCTTTCCCCATTGGACCGTGTTTAGTCTGAACTCTGCTATGGCCTGTCTGTCTTGAGTGGCCCTACACAACATAACTCATTGCCTCATTGATCCACGTAAGCCCCGATCCTAGGAGGGAGACACTTAAGAAATAAGAAAATCTTATTTCTAACTTAAAGGAAGGTGTGTACCAGGGTTGGAGGGCACATTGTTGAAGAAGAAAAGTGGTCAGCTCCTTACAGATACAAGAAAGGAAGATAAAGTGTGAAAATGAATGACATTAGCACCTAAGAATATCAATATGGGATAGGTGAGAAAGAGCAAAGATCAGAGACAGAGAATTACACAAGATCCTTTACTGTATCTATTCCCCAATCCTTTCTAGTATTTGAGAGGATAACAGCAACAGCAACAGCAACAGCAGCAACAACAACAATAACAATAACAGCAGCAACAGCAGCAGCAGCAGCAACAACAACAACAACAACAGCAGCAGCAGCAGCAGCAACAACAACAACAACAACTATTATTATTATTATTATTATTATTATTATTATTATTATTATTATTATTATTATTATTATTATTATTATTATTATTATTATTATTGCAGGACAGGACACCAGGCCAAAGTATTAGCCTCTCCAAAAGTAAAATGCTATTTTAAAGCTCAGATTCAGAATTGTGAACACACACACACACACACACACACACACACACACACCTTTTTTTTAAAACTAGCACCACTGTACTAAGGTTCAAGTTACATTTACAGAGTTAGAGAGAGTATAGCCCAGAGATGCGGAATGTGCATCCTTATAGGTCCTTAAGTGTGGCTGTGGTTTTGATTTTGTTGAAAGTATGAAGTACATAATAGTTAGTATTTTACAAAATATTGTACTTTTTAGTATATCTAATTAAAGTTTCTTGCATGCAACTTTATTGGATTACAGCTAATCTAATGCAAATCTTGATGACTGGAAGTTCGTCAGGTCAGCAGTTTGAGACCTGAGTGCTGCATGACGAAGTGAGCTCCCATTTCTGTCCCAGCTCCTAGCAGTTCAAAAGTAAGAAATTGTAAGTAGATGAATAGGTACCACTTCAGTGGGAAGGTAAACACCGTTCTGTGCAGTCTAGTGTTTAGTCATGTCTGCCACATGTCCACGGAAATGTCTGCTGATACAGACAGTCTCTTTGGCTATAAATGGAGATGAGCACTGAACTCTAGAATCAGATACGACTTGCTAGTTCCTCACCCCTGATAAAGATAAAGCCCATTCTAGAAGAATCTAGACCAGTGGTGGTGAACCTTGGCACTCCAGGTGCTCTTGGACTTCAATTCCCAGAAGCCCAAGTCAGTACACCTGCTAATCAGGGCTTCTGGGAATTGAAGTCCAAGAACATCTGGCATGCCAAGGTTGGCCATCACTGATCTATACTGTGTGTCCACTGGCTGCTCCTGCCCTGACTAAGCTAGAAAGTGCCTCTAGATATATTGAGCACATTTGCATATAAGTATAAAAATTATGCAGTACAGGGCTAAATTTTATGCACAGAAAACAACCTGTCCAAAACTACTCTCACACTTGCTTCTTAGTTGAGTTCAAAACAAACAGACTTTAAATCAGATTTAGTAGAGAACAGGGCCAAAGGGTTCCGGCAATAAAAATAATTATGTATGCTCAAGAGTAACTGGTAAAGATACATTTTTACTCCCTCTGCCTAGAGACTCATTATAAGACTAGAACTTCATGTAATTCATTGAATCGAATGTTTTACCTGTATGTTTGATTTTTTCGCCCTGATTTATATCCCAGTTTTCTCCTACAAATGGAAATCAAGGTGGGTCGCAGTAAAATAGTACAACATAACATAAATAAAAGCATAAAAACTTCAAACACAATTTAAAAGCATAACTACAAAATTTAAAAAAATCAGGACCTATCTGGCTAAAAGGCCCTTCTCCAGCAAATGACGTCATTGACTATGGACATTTATCTAGCTTTATTTACCAAATTTACATTTAAACAATAGAATCTTCTCTGAAAGATAAAGCAATGGTTATCCATGTAGGTGATTTTTTAAAAAAAAACATTTGTATTTTAAACACTTCTACCCAAATGTACTCATGCCAACCTAGCAGTTCGAAAGCAAGAAATTGCAAGTAGATAAATAGGCACCACTTTGGTGGGAAGGTAAACAGCGTTCCACGATCTCAGGTGTTGAGGCATGCCTGCCACATGTTCACGGAAACATCTGCAAATTCAGACAGCGCTGGCTCTTTGGCTGTTAACAGAGTCGGATACGACTGACTTTCGAACTTACCTTACCCAAATGTATGGTACGACAAGCACCAGCAGTTGTGGGTTTCAATTTTTTTATTACCTACTCTGTGGGTGTGGTGTGGCGGGCGTGGCCAGGGGAAAGCCCTACATTATTTCAAAATCTGGCGAACTGGGGCGAACCTGCTGAATCCCACCACTGAGCTGCACCAGTAATTGTAATTTGTTAGGTTTGTCATTATACACTTGGGAAAGAGACATATAAAGGCTTGAATCAGAAAAGCTTGAGCTGCAAGGAAAACACCCAGAGATATATCAATCCAACTAAAAGGAAAGTGTGAAGCATAAAGATTCACACTTAATACACAGATCTGCTTGATACAATGTTCCCCAGTTTATATCAATTTATTGTCTAATCTAAACGGAACATTCAAAAATTAAATAAAAATTGTCCATTTGGTGCCAAAATCAGAAGTTTTACAAAATACAATTAATGTTTATGGATGTAAAAGTTATGGTAGATTTCAGTTGGGTTTCACTTACCAGTGATAAAGATCATTTGGTTTATCCTGTGCTATGCTTAAGTATAGTCGAGAAACCGACTATAGGCATGAGGAAAACTAGATCTGTGGGTAACCTAATTATGAAAACAGACCTTGCTCCAAAGGAGAATTTACGGACCAATTTGATTAAGGGGCATTACTGATGCGGTCATTGCGGTATATGCAGAAATTAATTGGAAACAAAATCGAATGAATTTCTAGAATTAAAATTCCAAAAAAACCTACCATTCTTCAGCAATTGCAATAGCACGCATTGCGTGTATGTATGGATCTGTCCCTGTGGGCTGAAATAAGTGGGAAAAAGCTCATGGAAATTAAAGACCCTTTTGGGCGAACATCGATCCAGGATTAAGGGTCAGGTCTTGCAAGCCCCCCTTGTATCACACTATATGGAGAAACAACACCAGTATGACGAATTTAAATTCGCAGTATTAGACAAACTTAATATCAGCAGTGGGTGTGGGGTTGACATAGAGAAACCTCTTCTGAGAAAGGAAGCTTTCTATATACATCGTTTGGATACCTTATCTCCCAATGGTCTGAATTGTGAAAATGATCTCTCCTGTTTTTTATGAATTGGGGTAAATCAATCTATTGAAGCACAGGTGAATAATCAGAAGTAAGGATGTAGCGGGTCTCAGGTGTTCGAGCTTGTTATTTAAGGAGTTCTCAGTCAAGAGTGAGTAACGTCGGAGCACCTGAGAAGACGGAAGGAGGCTCGTGTGACGCGATTTAAGGTTTGAACTGGGGATTAGCTAATGAGTTGTGCAGCACGCTATCTTGTAATATTGGAATATTCATGTAACAGGGAATAATGTATGTTTATTGTATAATTTCACAGATATTAATTAATAACACTCCCCTGAAGAAGAGTCGTTGAAAGGTCTGTTAACCGGGCGGACTTTGGGAGTTGTTTGAATTTGCGGGATAGCTTTTCCCGCTGAAGAATAAAAGCAAAGGGAGGAGCCTCGTTAGGACCTTGGAATTTCATTTTGTAGATCGAATAGTGTGAATTATACAACACCTGGAAGTTTATTTGAATTTTTCCGTGTCTGAAGTGAATGAAACTTACCTTGTTTGGAGTGTATATAATACTAGAATACAAAGACTGATTATTGAAGCCATTGGTTGCATATTTGAATTTATTATTTCATTGGATTGGGTCAAGATAGACTTTGCCACCAACGGATTTTTGATCTTGTTACACTGTGGGGAATCAAAGCAATGCAGATTTCTTATCGGAAGTGTGTGTGTGCTATGTTAATGAACAATGCCAGCAGCTCTAGAATCTATCGGAGGTTGTGTCAGGGACCAGGACATAGGCAGCTGGCAGGTGACACAAATGCCAGGACCCAGGGCAACCAGGTAACAGGCCAAACAGTAACTGTATCTCAGTCCAGAGTCCAGATGAAGCCAGATATGCAGGATTGGCCCAGATTATAAAAGTGTAGTCCAAATGAGCCAGAAGTCAGATGACTGGCAAAACAGACATGGCCCCTGAGTACCCTCAGGAGCTGGAGCAAGGTGAGGACAGAACTACAGGAGCAAGGATCCAGGCAAGGCACAAGAACAGTCCACAGGAACCAAGAACTGGGGAGAAATCTTCAGAAACAGCAACAAGGAGCAAGGTGGAGATCTTCAACAGCAGAAACCAGGAATAAGGCAGGAGATCCAGGAGCCAAGCAACTACAAGTCTACAGACTACAGGAACAAGGTTGTGAGCCTTCAGGAGCAGGAGATCTTCTGCAGCAGGAATAAGGAGCATGCAGAGATATTTGATAGCAAAAAAATTAAAATAAAATACCAGGAACATGATCCAGAAGTCATGCAACTACCAGTCTGCTGACCTTCATTGCTGAAGGCAGAGTATCTTCAAGGGCTGGAACAAGATGAGGATGGAGTTCAAGGAGTAAGAATCCAGGAAAGGCACAACAACAGCCCACAGGAATAAAGACTGGCCAGAAGTCTCAAGTGGAGCGTATGAAGGTTTGGAAACTTCCCCAGGGCTATCAGGTGGGGCTTAACAGATGCAGCAGAGTAAGTGTTCAATCCTGTAGGATTTAGAGCAAAGATCCTCATCCTATAGCCCGCCTGCTGGAGACGGCCCGTGACACCAAATCATCTGGCCCACACCCTTGCTTTAGCTACTGCTTCCGCTGCCACCACCGCCACCTCAATCTTTGTCTCCTCTGCTTGGCTTGGAGTGTCCCTGCCAGTGTTCCATAGCAGGACAGATGTTGTAAGGCTTACATCTGCCCTGCTATGAAGGGCCATTAGGGACACGCTAAGCCTAGCAGAGGAGACAAGGATTGAGGTGGCAGCAGTAGTGGTGAAAGCAGCTGCAGGTGCATTTCCAGCAGCAGCAGGAGTATTTCCTTCACCCACACAATGCAGCTCCTCCAGGCCAGTAAGCAGGGGAGCGGGGGTTGTGTTTGTGGTGAGCTCGGGGTGGTCGCCACCACCACCTTTGGTGGTGGCAGTGCGGACCACCAGTCTGGTCCCTCAACAGTGTGAGGTAGAGTGACCTGGTCCAAGCTTAAAAAGGTTGAGGACCCTTGACTTGGAGGAACAGCTTCCAGGCTGGGGGCTCCAGTCCTACAGGACTTAGAGGAGCAACTGCAAATTCTGACAGGGTGTCATGCATTGCTGCTACCAGGCCTGCTTAGAGAGCCCATAGAATAAAAAACTCCACTAAAGGTGGATGTGTGGTGCAAAGCTGCTGCATACAGAGTTAAGTCAAGTTTAAAAGAAAAAGACCAGAAGGACAGTAGCCACACAAACCAACCACTGAGGGGTCAGCTTTACAAAAGCTGACTTATAAAGCCAATACAAAGTCAGGCTTGACATGAGTGGGATTATTAAAATTAAATTACGTGCAATTTTTTTTAAAAAACCAACTAAATTACGTTTATTAAAATCACACAAACAAGCACATAATCAACTCAAGTGCCTTAGCATTTTTTCAAATCAAATCAATTATGCTCTACCTGATATTATTCCGTAGAAATGAGCATCAGCTTTTAGAAAGGGAAAAATTATTTTTGCTCTATAATTGTGGAGCAAACATGATGGAATTAATGGAATCACAAATTCATATGTTTCATTCCCTCACAACTTATTTATGAAGACCCAGTTGGAAATATGCAAGCTTTGAACACGGTTACAAAAAGTTTTAAAACCACAGTATCACTTCAGGGTTATAGTGATCATTGCAAGTGCCAAAGCTTGGGAAAGTTTTTATTTTATTTTTGGTAACTTTGTACAAACCTGTAAAGCCAAAGATATGAGTCAACCTGCAAAGATATTACAGGTACTCTTCCCAGTTGTTTCACAGCAAGTCCACTGATACTTTTGTTGTTGTTGTTCAGTCGCACAGTCGATTCCGACTCTTTGCGACCCCATGGACCCTTGCCCTTCAGGCACCTCTATCCTCCACCATCCTCCTCATCCCGCCCAGCCCTGTGCCTACTGCATCCACGACGTTATCTAGTCATCTCATCCTTGGCTGTCCCCTTCTAATTTTGCCCTCCACCCTTCCCAGCATCAAGGCCTTCTCAAGTGAATCCTCCCTTCTCATTTAATGTCCAAAGTACTTCATCTTAATCTTTGTTATTTGTCCTTCTAAGGAGCAGTTAGGGCTAATCTCTTCTAAGATTGACCTATTTGATCTCCTCGCTGTCCAGGGGACTCTCAAAACTCTCCTTCAACACCACATCTCAAAGGCATCTATTCTTCTGTGCTCAGCCTTTCTAATGGTCCAGGCTCTCACAACCGTACATTACCACAGGGAATACCACTGCTTTGACTATGCTGACTTTTGTTTGCAGTGAGATGTCTCTACTTTTCACTATGTTCCCCAGGTTTCTCCCAAGAATCAGTCTCCTTTTTATTTCATTTAGGGCACATGTTCTAATCCTGACATAAACAATTTTATGCTTCAGTCCTACCTGTGAATATTAAAAAGTTTCCTCCTGTTGAGACTCAACTCCAGAATCATCATGTCTAAGACTGCGGTCTAGTGCAAATTAGACTGGGAATATATTATTTCTCCAGGAACAAAGAGTAGTAGCAAAAAAATAAAAAATAAAAATAAATTGAAAAACTGGTTACTAATTTTTTTAAAATTTACCAGAAACAAGCTTACTTCTGTTTCATTGACTACACCAAGGCCTTTGATTGTGTGGACCACAACAAAATGTGGCAAGTAATTAAAGAAATGGGAATACCAAAACACCTCATATGTCTCATGAGAAATCTGTACATGAGTCAAGAAGCAACAGTTAGGACAGAGTATGGAATGACAGAGTGGTTTGGAATAGGAAAAGGAGTAAGACAAGGCTGCATTCTGTCACCATGCCTATTCAACTTATACACAGAGCACATAATGCGCAATGCAGGGATGGAGGAATCACCATATGGGATCAAAATTGCTGGGAGAAACATCAACAATTTGAGATATGCAGATGATACCACCCTAATGGCAGAAAGTGAAGAAGACCTAAAGAAGCTCCTGATTAGGTTGAAAGAAGAGAGTGCAAAAGCTGGCCTGAGACTCAATATCAAGAAAACCAAGATAATGGCAACAGGCCCAATCAGTTCCTGGAAAATAGACGGGGAAGAAGTAGAAGCAGTGACAGATTTTACTTTCTTAGGATCCAAGATCTCTGCAGATGGGGATTGCAGCCATGAAATAAAAAGGCGACTGATTCTTGGGAGACAAGCTATGAAAAACCTGGGGAACATAGTGAAAAGTAGAGATATCTCACTGCAAACAAAGGTCCGCATAGTCAAAGCAATGGTATTCCCGGTGGTAATGTATGACTGTGAGAGCTGGACCATTAGAAAGGCTGAGCGAAGAAAAATAGATGCCTTTGAGATGTGGTGCTGGAGGAGAGTTTTGAGAGTCCCCTGGACAGCAAGGAGAACAAATAGGTCAATATTAGAAGAGATTAGCCCTGAGTGCTCCTTAGAAGGACAAATAACAAAGATGAAGTTGAAGTATTTTGGACATCAAATGAGAAGAGAGGATTCACTTGAGAAGGCCTTGATGCTGGGGAAGGTGGAGGGCAGAAGAAGAAGGGGACGGCCAAAGATGAGATGGCTAGATGGTATTGTAGACACAATGGGCACGGGGCTATGTGGACTAAGGAGGATGGTGGAGGACAGAGGTGCCTGGAGAGCGATGGTCCATAGGGTCGCAAAGAGTCGGAATCGACTGTGCGACTGAACAACAACAACAATTTTTTTAAGTTGGCACACATTTAACTCAAAACAGCCAAAATCCTATTTGTTTATGTAATAAATCAAAATAAGGTAAGCCTGTTGAATCAATGTGGATTTAGTGAATCAACTACTCCATAAGTTCCACTGGTGTTAAGGGACTGCAACTTTCTTTAACACAGTAATCTGAAGTCTGAGGAAGAACTGATTCACTAAATCCACATTGATTCAATGGGTCTGCTCTAGTGTCCTTTACTAAGCTGAGCAACAGGATTTTGGCCATTGTCTTTACCACTGTGATAGGAAAGATGTAGCCATCCATTTTGGACTTCTGGGTTTGCCCAGATTCTCAGTCACCATAGTTAATGGTAAGGGAGATTTATAAGAGTTATAGGCCCAAAAAATAATAATACTTCTTCACTCTATCTTGAAGGAAAATGTTCTTGTTGGTACAATGTTCATCTCACCTGCAGCTTTCTGCTTGACCACATATCTGCCAATAATGAGACAAAAATAAAGTGGCCAAACGGTGTGTAAATGCAGCAAAGTGAGAATGGTTTGAGGCAAAAAGAAAATTCTTTTTTAGATTCCAATTTTTTTTAATATAATAGTCGTAAGTCAAGCAATTAATCTTCAAAACAAAAAGGTTCCTTCACTAATTAAAGAAAATGAAATCTATTTCATCACATGAAAATCACAAAAACACAATGCAAAGATCCAAAATGGTAGATTTCAAAATTGAGCCGGTTAATCAAGCTTTTGAAGTGCCATGATTGTTCGGTGTGCAGATTCACCTCAGATGTCACCTCTATTGCCATTCCAGGGATGACTTTTACACATCGTTTACAAGGGTTCACGACGTGCAAAAGCAAGTGTGTGATTTACATTTGGCTTTGTCCTTGCAATAAGATTTAAATCGGGGAAACTAGGAGGTCGTTGCACACTCGGATAACTGAGCTTCGTTCCCACATTAGAAGCAACACCTCTAATGCACCCCTAGTTTCACACTATAACGAAATGGGACATACGGACAATCAGTTTACTTTTTTTGCCCTTGAATCCATTTCCAGTGCTCGCTTTGAAAAAACTGATTTAGAAAGGAGATTACTCCAAAGGGAGTCCTATTACATTCAAAAATACCAAACTTTGACACCTAAAGGGTTAAATTGCGACACTTTGTTACCACTTTGCCTTCCCTTGCTCTCTTGTGCTTCATTTTATCACAACTCAGTATATTAATAGCGTTTTTCTTGATTAACCTTAACATCATGAGCACCAAAAATTCTACAATGAGAGGCTCCAGACGCATAAGAGATTATTGGTATGTGTTAATATTTTAATATTTCACTGTTGTGATTCTCCATTATACAATGCTATACTGAGCTTAGACTATTACTCGTATCTCTTTGGTTTATCTTGCTATTTTTTATGCTCTTCTAGCAATAATTGCCAGATTGTTGAGTTACCATTTTCTCTATATTTAATATTATACATTTTTTATTATTCATAGATTTCCTGAAGAAAGATTATTCTGAAAAGTTTGATTAACCAGCTCAACTTTGAAACCTACCATTTTGGATCTTTGCATTGTGTTTTTGTGATTTTCATGTGATGAAACAGATTTTATTTTCTTTAATCAGTGAAGGAACTTTTTTGATTTGAAGATTAATTACTTGATTTACGACTATTATACTATTATAAATTTAAAAATTTTGAATCTAAAAAAGAATTTTCTTTTTTGCCTCAAACGGTTCTCACTTTGCTGCATGACCACATATCTGCACCATTACTCATTTTTTAAAAAAAGATTCAATCATGGCTGGACTGATCAATGGTCCATCTGAGACACTACTGGGTGCCACTGGTCTCCTCTTTCAGCTTCCTGAACATCATCTCCTCACCGTCACCAGGCTCTCTCCACTACTCCAGCCACCTTCTCTTTGATGCCACCACCTACCTGCAAAACCCAGCCAAGGACAGACCCAGAACTCACAACAGTCACTGAGAATGGGGAAGGAGAGGACCCGTTAGGGCACTGCCAGAACTGCCACTGAATTCAGTGGCCAAGGAGCATTCTCAAAACACACACCAAAATGGGTGCTGGAGGAGGATAAGACTGACTATGTACCTTTTTCCAGCTGCCACTTGTCTACATACCTTGACCACCTCTGTGAATAATACTGAGGCAGGGAGAGGTGGCCAAAAAAACTTGCCAGTGCAAAGGGCTAGTGCAATGATGGTGAACATTTGAGAGACTGAGTGCCCAAACTCAACAGGCTGCCATCTGTGCCACAGAAGGGCAGGGTGAACTCTGTGCTGTGGGGGAGGGAGGAAGCACTCCCATTGGGCTGCTGGGCAGAGGGGCAGGGTGAACTCTGTGCTGGGGCAATAGTGTGCATGCCCACAGAGAGGGTTCTGAGGGCCACATTTGGCACACATGCCATAGTTTTCCCACCACTTTGCTAGGGCATTATTGCCAAAGCCAGCCAAGAAGCAACTGGGTGGGAGGGTAAAAAAGACCACCATGACGGACCTCCTTGTCCTTCTCCCAATTGCCATTGTGGGGCGGAAGATATCTCTCCCTTCTCTTAGGCATCAGGATGCCCTGGACTGCTGCTGCTCAAGTCAAGTTCATCTCACCTGCAGCTCTCCAAAGGCATCTTTGCTATTTAGCGACTGTTAATCAGGCCTAAGTATCCCTGATAATTAAAAAGCAAAGAGAGCACCATTAGCAAGGCTGATGTCATTGGCTTCTCCTCCTTGGTAACCAGATAGAGGGAGTTTGGCTGGGATTCAAAATGACTTCAGTTCATAACGAAGAACTTGTCAGCTACCATTTAGGCCCTTGCCTATCCAAATCCACTTAGTTGATTACAGCAGATGGTCCTTGGAGATTTTACTCGGAATTTTAAAGAAATATTTTTAAATGCTGAGCTACCTCACTAGTATCTCCGGTGAAACTGAGCTCTGAATATTCCCAGGCTACCACATTAAGACCGAGTGAAATATGGGACTGCAGCAACTGAGGGTTGAATTACATAAATGTTCTTTAAGACCCCATCAAGCCAAATTCTATTAATTGATCCATTACCACCTCCCGTCTTTACCTTTCCTAATTTTGCTTTTCTCCCATGTCTTTCTAGGCCAGCTGCTGCTTCGGAAATTAACACAATCATTTCTTCTCTCCCAAGAAAGCGAGCACTGAGTGAGATTTAAGAGAGATGAAAGACTCAGATAAAAGTCACTGACTGTAGGAGTCCAGATTTATATTATATCAATGATGAGTCTTCCTTAAATAAAGCCGGCCATAAACATATTTGTTTCCAAACATGCAACATGTTCTTGCACTTTATCCAGGCTGTACAGACCGGTGGCGGGACAATCACTCTATTCTGAGCTATGTGGAGCAGGTGAAAACAAGATTTATATTCCCCAGCCAGTGGACTGGCAGTGGATGAGTATGTCACAGTCGTACAGAAATAACAAATGTTGTTTATGAGAGCTGGTACAACAAATCTCACTTGCTTGCTAAGCCAGGCAGTCAAACACCGATTCTTTAATAAGCTCTCTATTAGAATAGATACTGTGTGAAAACCATAAACTTGTAGTATATTAAAAGCTAACTGCTTTTCCAGCAGTGCACATTCCCCTAGAGTTTTAAGATGGCTCTTCTTCACAGGTGATATATTCACCTTGCTTCTCTTTCAGATGTTGCTTCCCTTTTTTGCATTTTTAGTCCTCTTAAAAAGCATTCAGTGTAATGTCTCCGAGTCTTTTCTGTTCATTCCTGGCAGCTTCTACTGCTACAACAATATCCTCTCCTGTTACCTCTAGCCTTTTCTATCTGTCATCTCCACCTCCTGTCCTCACTGTCTGAATCTGTAAGAGGTCTGGGGTAAGTGCTCATTTTAAAAAGAAGGAAAGGAAAAGGGGAGGGAGGAGGAAAGACACACTCTGAAACTTTAATCTTATTTCATTCCAAAGACTTCTGTCCCTTGCCAGGTTCTGTCAGTGTGACACCTCCATGCAATTTATTTCCAAATGACATGATTAGGAACAGAGGGGCACACTGTCTTATGACTTTTCTTTCTGAACAAAGTGGAAGACTTCTTGCTTCAAACCACCGCAACAGAAGAGGCTGGTTTCTTCTATCCCAGGGGTTCTCAAGGTTTTCGTGCCACGGACCGGACCACTCCCCTCCAGACAGCTGAGCAAGCCGGACACATGGCACCCCCGTTGTAAATGCATCCGTAAACTGCAGTGGGTGTTTTTGTGCATGTGTGGGTGCGTTTACGGCTGTCGTAAATGCATCTGCTTCAGCTTCTGGGATCGCCGCTGCAGGCCAGATGGAATGGTGCTGGGGGCTGGGGCTGGCCCATGGGCCGTAGGTTGTGAACCCCTTTCAAACTTTTTGGCCAGAATCCTGTTGAGTTAAACATGGAAGGCCAGTGAGCAAGCAGCACTAGTTATGTTGCTGGTTGTGCATCACATACCCATGTGAGCAGTTGCACAACTAGTTCGACACCGCAATGTGTGAAACGCAACCCACAAATCATAAAATCCACTTGCACCATTGCCCTTCCAAGTATGAGAGCGAGCAGCATAAAGCATGCTCAATTGCTGTTCTAGTAGACTGGGCATTAGAATTTGGAGATAAAAAGCTGCCATGTGGCCATTCTTAAAGCTGTAGGTCCATCCAGCCTAGGAAAGCAACATTTTTAAAGGGGGACAAATGCAGGGCAGAAAGGTGAAATTAAAATAAGTAATTTTTATATCCTGCCTTAAATCATTTTTAAAAATAAATTGCAACCAGTCCTGAGGACAATATACTGGCCTTGTTCTGGATTTGCTGAAAGTGAGGAATTTAACAAGTACTTTATCTATCCCACTTCAGCACTAACTACATGTATGGCCAGAAGGCAAAGCTGTAGTTACTGGTCCAATGGTGATTGAGACAATACACATGGCTTACAGGGTTCTTCCATTTGGCCCCATTCTCTGGCTATGAATTGGTCCCTCAGTTGGGTTGGGGAAAGAGCCTGTTTCCATCAGTCACCTACTTGGCTGCCTGACTATGTACGATCAACTGGCCCAAATGTAATTGCTAGCCAGGGCCTAGTTTCATCCAGACTATGAGCTCTGACTTCTGGTTCACAAGTGATGCATGAATCATCTCGTTAGTGAAAAATGCTGCCACAAGAAACTGTCTTCATAATAGTAATTAGCATGCTTTTTCTTAACACAGTTAAATTCTATAATGATTCACTATTCCAAAGCCCTGACATGCTACCTTTGAAAGGGCGCTGTGACAAAGTCTGCAGATTGTTTATGGCAAATAAAACTGAACCCTAATTTCAGGGATTCTTGTTTTTGGCATGTGTTGACTTTCAAAAGGGGTTGTGTAAAGAGGCATACTAAACTAATCCTATGCACTATTTTTTCTTTAAAAAAATATTGATGAGAATTCTATTACTTAGGTACAACAGTGTAAGTATAACCCACACTGGCAAATCACTTGCTAGTTAAGGAGTTGATGCTACTGTATGTACTTTTTCTTCTTCTCATATCAGTCATGTGACCTGTGTGTGATGAAAAATGCAAGTATCAACTTTTCTTGGTGTTATGTAAAAATCTTCCTTGCTTGAAAGTCAGTCATGTCCAACTCCAAGAAGGTTGGTGCTCAATCTGTTTACAGCCAAAGAGCCAGTGCTGACATTTCCATGGTCATGTGGCAAGCATGACTAGACACCGAAGTTTGTGGAATGTTGTTACCATTCCCGCCAAAGTGGTACCTAGTTATCTACTTACAACTGCTTGCTTTCAAACAGCTCGTTTGGCAGGAACTGGAACAGACGATTGGCACTCATTCTGTTATGTAGCACTCAGGTCTCAAACTGCTGATCTTCTAGTTGTCAAGTTCAGCGTCTTAACCATTAAGCCACCGCAACAATCCTCATAGAGTTTCCAAGGTAGCCAAGATGTTTGAGCTGTGGTTTACCATTGCCACTTCCCTGTGAGTTTTCCAGGGATGGTAAACTGGGAGTTTGATCACAGGTTTCCTTGTGCCCTAGTTGGACACTCTGTCCATTACATCATACTTGCTTCATGACACTTAAGAAGCATGATCTCGGAAAGCATGCAGGCTAAATTCTCGGAAGGGATTTTATAGATGCCCACCCCCATCTTTCCGGTGTTAAGTGCAGGAGTTTGCAGAGGTGTTTGTATTCTCATGACTGAGAGTCCACATGAGGCAGGTCTGTCAACAGCAGGCTGGACACCACTATCCAAGCCCTGCTAAAAAAAAAACAACTTTGCATTGAACACCTATACAGTAGGTCTGCCTTACTTTCTGGGTGTGGTGGGGAAATAGGTAGAGGGCTTAGATCAGGGGTTCCTAACCTAAGGCCCACAGGCTGGATACGGCCCATGGTGCCATTTCATGTGGCCCCCCCACCCCTGCAAGGGGATTTGAGAAACAAAATGGCTGCCTCTTTGAAGCAGTTGGGACAAAATGGCTACCTCATCCGTGCAGGCAGGCCAAAATGGCTGTCCGACCCTCAAAGCTGACTGAGAGAGCGTGGCCCGGCTCCTGGCGTGAAAAGGTTGGGAACCCCTGGCTTAAATCTTCACCACACCCCTCACTCTAATTCCAGCCTTCCGCTCTTTCAAGCATAACATCTGAAATGAGGCTAATATATATGGGGAAACTTAGGTTTGACAAGAGTTCTTACTGTGAGGATGGCACAAGAAATATTGGCAAACGTATTATTCTTTTTTCTTGGAAGGAATCTAGAAATACAACCTGTCTAAAAGCAAAAGCAGCAACCAGGAACGAGGCGGGGGCTTTTGGAACATCTCCACATTGTATGCCTTTGTTTTTCACAGCCTTCAAAGGAACAGAAGAACAGCCCCCTTGCCCACGAGAACCCAGAATATCCCCTCCCCTTCCGAGTGTACCCATCATGACTCATTATGTAATTGCGCAACATGTACTATTTGCAACATCCTAACAATACCACTCCTCCAACTTCCAATATAAAAACACGTTCTCACAAGGAGATTGTGTAGGTCTGTTTTCATCCCCTACAGCAAATCCGAAAGGTCACTGTCAAGCTCTTGTGAAGTCAGTAAAAACCAAGGCTCCTGTGACACTTGGGTTGGAAGCAAGGTAAGATCACTCAAGATATCATTTCAAAGCCAGGCAGGGCAGGAGGGAGACACAGCGGCTGTCAGCCAGTCAAGTGAGTGCTCAGAGGGTGTTTATTACATTAGGTTAGGAGGAAATTATTACAGGAATAATTCAGCTCTCTCCCTCCTGGATGTGAATGTTTGAATTAAACGGCAAGGAGCAGAAGCCTATATTGCTCCACTGAAAGCGCAGGAGAGGAGGCCTAAGAGCATTCTCAGACAAATAAGCCACTGCTTTCGGTAAGCATCCCAAAACATTCCCCTTGAGCAGCAAATGCCCTCAAGCATTCTGAGAAAAACAGAGGAACTAAAAATATCAGTCAGTGCCAAAAGAGAAAGTCTTATTCCACAAAAAAAAAAAAAAAGTGTGTGTGTGTGTGGGGGGGGGCCTATAAGCTTGTACCAGGAGTGTTTCATTCCCCTCACTTTAAATTTTATAGAGATTGTAGACTGCCTCTCTTTATGAGGAATTCAGTTATCACAAATAAGATGATAATTCCCCATGTTTTTGCCACATTTTGTGGAGGGAATTTGTTGTGTTCTGTAAAGCTGTGCCTTTAACAATGTACCTTAGCCATGTGTTAACAATGTAACCTTTCTGTGTGCAACATCATAACCTTCAGCTGTATCAATGTAAACCTGATAAGGGGACGCGAGCTAGTGACCACTAGATGGCAATAGCGAGCGTCCAGCTCTCATGGCTCAGATTCAACTGGTTCAGCAGCGCGGGAAGATTCCCCGCCACCTCTTCACCTGGTCAAGAAGGGCGTGACCTTCTAGACGTCACGCAGCAACCAATAATCTGTCGACGAGCCACATTCAAATGTATAGCCAGCTGTATATATTGAGCTACCCATCCGCCATTACCACATGTTCCTCCGGATCATCATGCAATAAACCTGTGTTAAGCCAACCCTTCGGCTGTTTCGTTGTCTTTGGTCCCTTACACTAAATTGGCGACGAAGGTGGGATATGGCAGCCCACGGGACCAAGACATGCGCCGGTTTCGAAATCAGGAAGCCGGGCGACTGGGAGATCTTCGAGATGGACTTCCAGGCAGCACTGATTGAGTCCGAAGTCACGGAAGAGGCAAAGAAAAGGGCCATCTTCACCAGGATGCTTGGACAAGAAACCAAAAGGACCTTGGTGGACCTGATTGCACCGAGGAGGGTGAGCGAATTCAAGGCCAAGGAACTCATGCAGATGCTGCGTGAGCACGTCCGGCCCGCCACGGCGATGTTTCCCGCTCGGAGTGCGTTCTGGAGGCGAGTCCAAGCGCCCGGGGAGACGGTCGCCACATTCGTGGCGGCCCTGCGGCTGGAGGCCGGCCCGTGCAAATGGGAGAATGCCGAAATCACCCTCCGGGACTGTGTGCTGTGCGGCCTGAACGACGCCGAAACCCAGCGCACATTAATGAACCAAGAGCCGCCCCCCACGTTGCAGGAGGTCGTCAGAGCGGCCCAGGCCGCAGGAGCTACAAAGGCTGGGGTCCAAGAACTCCAGGACTGGCGGCCGAAGTCGAGCAAGGCAGAGACTCCGGTACAGGCGGCCCGGCGAGCTTCGAGGTCGTCCACAGAGAGCAGCGATGACGAGGACGTCCGGAGGGTCCGGAAAGAGAGCCGGCGGTGCGACGGCTGTGGAGCGGCCCATGACCGCGTAAAGTGCCCGTTCCGGAAGGCCGAGTGCCACAACTGCGGCCGCCGCAGGCACATCGCCAAGGTGTGCAGGAAGAGGCGCGAGACCCGGAGGAGCTCAGCAGACCGTTCCGCGGGACAAGACCGCTCAACGAGACCCAAGGACGGCGCTCAGGCCACACGGAAGCAGGACGGCGTGGGCCGCATCTCCGACGGCAGCGAGGACAACGCCCCAGTGTTTAGCGTGTCTGCAGGACACCCCCGCTACTTTGTTGAGGTACTAGTCCAAGGGGTTCCCATTAGGATGGAAATTGACTCGGGGTCCTCATATTCAATCATTTCCCAGAGGGAGTTTTTGGGAATTGCCCCCCACAAGCGACCCAAGCTCAAAGCGTTGAGGTCCACACTACGGGACGTGCAAGGGAACAGCATTCCAGTGTTGGGGGTTGGAGAATTTCAGGTTAAATTCAAGGAGCACGCCGCGTCCCTCCCCCTAGTCGTGCTTAAAGGGGGAGATTGCAGCCTCCTCGGAACTCAATGGTTCCAGCCCCTGGGTTTGTTTATTGGGGGGCTGCATGCCGTTGGGATGCACGCCGTTGGGACTGATCCAATTCAGCAGGTGTGCGAGGCGCACCCCGAAGTTTTCAAAAAAGGACTGGGGAAATTCAAGGGGCCCCCAGTGACATTCGACCTGGACCCAGAGGTCCGCCCAATTCGTCTTAAACCACGCCGGGTGCCGTTCGCACTTAAGGACAAGATAGAGGCGGAACTGGACAAATTGGTGGGCCAGGGAATCCTTGTGCCTGTTGATTCTGCGGAGTGGGAAACTCCAATTGTAACCGCACTAAAGGCCAATGGGGAGGTCCGCATATGCGCCGACTACAAGTGCACCATCAACAAGGCGATCCGCCCGAATGCATATCCGGTGCCGGTAGTCAGCCATCTGCTGGCCAGGTTACACGGGGGAAAGTGTATCGCTAAGCTCGACTTAGCACAGGCCTACCAGCAGCTTACGGTGTCCCCTGCTGCAGCTGCTGCACAGACCATAGTCACCCATAAGAGGGCGTTCCAGGTGACGCGCCTCCAGTTCGGCGTGAATTCGGTGCCTGGAATTTTCCAGTCACTCGTGGAACGCCTCCTGAAGGGACTGGAGGGGGTGTTGCCTTATTTTGATGACGTGTTAATAACGGGAGGGAGTCGGGTTGAATTGGCCAAGAGGTTGGGGAAGGTCCTGACAATATTCGAAAAAGCAGGGCTGAGACTGCGAAAGGACAAATGCGTCTTCTTCGCAACCGAGGTTGAGTTCCTAGGGTTTTGTGTGACTCCTGAGGGAATAAAACCATCCAAGTCCAAGGTGGCAGCCATTAAGAAAGCCCCCCGCCCCACCTCCAAGCCCGAGCTGCAGTCGTTCCTAGGGCTGCTCAACTTTTACCACTCCTTCCTCCCCCGGAAGGCAGCGGTGGCTGAACCGCTACACAAACTGCTAAAGAAAGACCAGGCATGGAAGTGGGGCGATGACCAAGAAAGGGCATTTAGTGAGCTAAAAAGCCTCCTAGCGTCCGATGCCATACTGACCCACTTCAACCCCAAACGCCCGGTAGTTCTGACCTGTGATGCATCCCCGGTGGGGGTGGGGGCGGTGCTGTGCCACATGCTGGAAAACGGAAGGGAGGCCCCGATAGCATTTTACTCCAGGTCCCTGTCCCAAGCGGAGAGAAACTACGCACAGACAGACAGGGAGGCACTAGCAATAGTTGCGGGGACGAAAAAATTTCACGATTTTCTGTATGGCCGCCCCTTCACCATTGTAACGGACCACAAGCCCCTGCTAGGCATCTTTACCGCAGATAAGCCCACCCCACAGATCCTGTCCCCGAGGATGCTCAGGTGGGCCATTTTTCTCAACGCGTACCAGCACGCGTTGGTCTACCGGCCCGGGAAAGAGATCAGCCATGCGGACGCTCTATCAAGGTCTCCCCTCCCCCTGACGCCCAGCCAGGTGAGCAAGGGGGAGCGGGACCATCAGGTTCTTATGATAGAGGTGCTGGATTCACCCCCCGTAATGCCCGCCGACATTGCCAAAGCGACAGAGAAGGACAAGACGTTAGCGGCAGTTAGCTCCTGGGTGCAGAAAGGGTGGCCGGCGTCCTCCCCAGCGGAGGAGTTCGCCCCATTTTTCAGAAAAAAGCTAGAGCTGTCCCTAGAGAGGGGGTGCCTCTTGTGGGGGCAGCGGGTGGTGATTCCCATTTCCCTTCGGCCACGGGTGCTCAAACTGCTGCACGTCAGCCACCCCGGCATCGTGCGATCCAAGGCGCTGGCCCGGAGTTACTTCTGGTGGCCCCAGCTGGACGCCGACATCGAGCACATGGTCGGCACTTGTGAAAGTTGCCAATGCTCCACACCAGAGGAGGCCCGCCTTCCCCACAGGGAATGGGACACGGCTAAGGGGCCGTGGTCCCGGGTGCACGTTGATTTCGCGGGCCCGTTCAGAGGCACCCTGTTCCTTCTTGTAGTGGACGCTTTCTCCAAGTGGTTGGAGGTTATCCCAGTCACGAGCACCTCCTCGGCCCAGACCATTAGGCATTTGCGGAGGCTCTTTTCCACGTTCGGCATACCTGACACATTAATTAGCGACAACGCTAGTTGTTTCACGTCCTCCGAGTTTAGGGCATTCATGGAGATTAACGCCGTTCGGCACATCACCTCCGCCCCGTTTCACCCAGCCACCAATGGCCAAGTAGAGCGCCTCGTCCGCACCACGAAGGACGCGTTGCGGCGCATGGGCCCCGGGGATCTGAACCTACAAGTGTGCCAGTTTCTGCTAGGGTACAGGGTGACCCCGTTGGCATCAGGATACTCCCCCGCAGAGCTCTTAATGCGTAGGAAACTGACCACCATCCTTACTAGGCTAGACCCCACGAGGGTAGAGGACAAAGGAAGGAACATCGGGCTAGAGGCCACAAAGAGTTTCAGTGTAGGCGCCCCCGTGCATTGCAGGAATTACGCCAGCACGGGCCCAGCCTGGGTACCGGGCGTAGTTGTGGAGCAAACCGGCCCCGTGTCGTACCGCGTGGAAACCAGCACAGGGCTCCTGTGGAGGCGGCACGCAGACCAGCTCCGACGCAGGGTCTCCGATGAGCAGGGCACAGACCAAACAGAGGAAAAATCAGCGTTAGGGTTCTCCCCCACCCGTTCAGCCCAAGGGGGAGGGAAAGGGGGCCGCGGGTCCCCACCAAGGGGGGAGGAGGATGTTCTCGTAGATATCCTAGGGGATCTTTCTGAGGAGGAGGAGGAACCCTACCCCATACATATCTCGCGGAATGTCCCCACAAATGCGGATACCCCTACTAAGTTAGATTTTGATTTTCAGAACCGGGGGGGTTTTCGGAGTGGTCCCCCACCCGTCCAAGCGAGAAGAGGGGTTTTTCGTTAGCCCCGATTGCCCCCGGTCTGCCCACAATGGAGTTCTTCCCTTCCCCTAAGGCCGCCAGACCGCGGCAAGCCACTAACGAGTCTCCCTCTCCCATTTCAGGACAAGGGACCAGGGAACAAAGAAGCAGTAGCGCCCCCCGGGGGGGGTCAGCCCTCTTCACGGCCCAAACGCACATGCAACAAGCCATCTTGGCTGAGAGACTTCGTCTCATCCAGGGGGGAGGGATGTTGTGTTCTGTAAAGCTGTGCCTTTAACAATGTACCTTAGCCATGTGTTAACAATGTAACCTTTCTGTGTGCAACATCATAACCTTCAGCTGTATCAATGTAAACCTGATAAGGGGACGCGAGCTAGTGACCACTAGATGGCAATAGCGAGCGTCCAGCTCTCATGGCTCAGATTCACCTGGTTCAGCAGCGCGGGAAGATTCCCCGCCACCTCTTCACCTGGTCAAGAAGGGCGTGACCTTCTAGACGTCACGCAGGCAGCAACCAATAATTTGTCGACGAGCCACATTCAAATGTATAGCCAGCTGTATATATTGAGCTACCCATCCGCCATTACCACATGTTCCTTCGGATCATCATGCAATAAACCTGTGTTAAGCCAACCCTTCGGCTGTTTCGTTGTCTTTGGTCCCTTACACTAAAGAACTGTAAATATGTTGTGACAGTGTTGCTTCCCCCCTTTCTTTGGAATATTTCTGACCTGGTACACATAGTGTTTTCTTAAACTTATTGAACTACTTTTCTCAAAGCAAAGAAATCACACTTATACTTATATCACACTTATACTTATACAGTGGACCCTTGATTAACGACGCGTTCGAATAGCGTCATTTTCAATTAACGACGCTACAACGCTCCCAATGTGATTATTCAAATAACATCGTTATTCGAATAATGGCTTTTTTGTCGTTATTCGAATAATGACGTTATTCGAATAGCAACGCTACTTGGGGTACCAAGTAATGTCGTTATTCGAGGGTCCACTGTATATCACACTTATACTTATATCACACTTATAGCGATTAGTGCATTCTCTGGGCGGTTCACAAGTTAATTAGCATTTCACTCCAACATGCTGGGTCCTCATTTTACCGACCTGAGAAGGATGGAAGGCTGGGTCAACCTTGATCCCTGGTCAGGATCGAACTCACAATCTTTTGGTTGCAGGACAGCAGTTTAACCATTGCACCATCAGGGCGCCTTTTCTTAAAAGCAAGAGAACATGTTCTACTACCCTCAGCTTTTATTCGCGGTTCCCATTAGGTTGATCTCATTGACCATATTATTATTGGGGACAGGATGACTGAACTATGCAATCTGACCTGGCAGAAGCACTCAAATCTTGACTTGGCTGGACGGTTTGCAGCAGACACCCACTGTGATATCATCATCATTTTCCTTTCCTTTGATTTCCATAATGTGCTTCTCCAGACAGCCATATCCAAAGTTGTAGATGTCCTCATCTGAATATGTGAGACGCTTTAGCTATTGCATTCCAATTACTATGTCCAATCTAGAGATGTAAAGGTGGGGGAAAACCATGGGAAACTTAGGTATTCCCCCGGGAAAATTGGGATGGGAAAACTGACTGGGGGGAAATGAGAAAATTGGGGGAAATGCAATCAATGCTTCTATAGTTCATGGGTGTGAGTTATTTTGAAAGAAAAGCCTTTAGCAGGCTGGGAGCATACAATCCCACATGGCACAGAGCACCATAAACTCACATAAGTCATGCCTAGAGAAGTAATATGCATGGGAATTTTGAAAGGAGGGAAGTTCACACAAGTAAAGCATGTCAAGTGTACGGGGAAAATGGAAAACGGGGGGGAAATACTATTCTTTTGTAATTTTTACAAGTTACTTTTAGATATTTTATTGAAGTAAAGAGTACAAAATATAATTGGTAAGATTACTTGCTTACATTACATAATGAGGTTTACATGTACCAGTGATGGAGAACCTTTTAGAGACCGAGTGCCCAAACTACAATCCAAAACCCACTTATTTATCTCAAAGTGCCAACATAGCAACAGGGGACGGAGGAAGTGCTTCCATTGGGCTGCTGTGCAGAGGGGTGGGGTGAACTCTGTGCTGGCGGATGGGAGGAAGCACTCCCATTGGGCTTTTGGGCAGAGGGGCAGGGCGAACTCTGTGATGGGGTGACTGCATGGTGCCCACAAAGAGGGCTCCGAATGCCACCTCTGGCACGCATGCCATAGGTTCACCACCACTGACATATTCTATTAATGAAGTAAAAATATTTCTTTTACTAACAAAAAGTACAACAATCCATTTAACTGAACTAATGGAATAATTATAATTGGAAATTTTAGACTAACAAAATTCAGCGAGTAAGTAGAGGAGAACAAAGTAATGAGTTTTTAAACATTTACTTTATGTTCCCAAAAACTCCCACAATTTTAATTACTTCCACTCTCATCAGATGAGTCAAAACTTGCAATTTCTTCAGCTTCAGTTGTAACGGCACTACCGTATTATTTTGAACACTCACCACTTTTATTTTCCTCCAGAAGCAGATGGGAACGGATAGGCACTAATTTATTGACTCTTGTATTCGTCAATTGATTTTGAGCCGTAGTTTGTGTTTTACCATAGGCAGACCAGATGTATTCAGAATATGCTGACATCGGGGTAATGGATAACAGTTTTATGGCCACATCCAGTGGTGGGCATCAGCAGGTTCGCACCAGTTCGCCAGAAACGGTAGCAGAAATTCTGGCTGGCCCCATTAATCCACGTTTTGAAATAAAGTATTCCTAATTTGGGAGCAATGCAGGGCTTCCCCCCTGGCCACACCCACCATACCACGGCCACAGTGTGGTAGCAAAATTTTTTGGAGCCCACCACTGGCCACACCACTAAGGATCTGACTTTTGCAGAACCCCTTCCACCATGCAAGTGGTAAACTGTGCTCTACACTTTCCCACAAAAACGGCTTGCTCCAAAAACCCATCTTTGCCTTGCCTTCTCCTATGTTTGTAATGATTTGCCCCAATCACGTCCCATTTCTTCTGAATTATTTGTTAGGAATTCCATTGCCCTGGAGACCTCATCATCTGTTAAGTGTTTTCCTTGGAAATAATGATCAACTAGATTTGCAGTGAAATGAATATCTCCGCAACAAATGTTCTTTCTTTCCCTTATTATTTCCAAAAATCACTAATTCTAAAAGTAGAAACTGCGTTGATTGCCTTTTTTCTCAACTCAATTTTCCCTTCCCAATTTTCCAGGGGAATAAACCAAAATTGCCCATTTTCCCTGACTTCTACATCTCTAATTCTTACTAAAAGTATTTTTTAATTTCTTATATATGAAAAACTCATTTTATTACATCCTAATCTTCACCAAATACGCATTTCTTGTGCTGTTTACCTATACCTATAAATCCAAGGAACTTGCTATACGTTTCTGTACCCGTCCATCCTATCCCATACTGAGCCTCCTGCACTCACCCAAACCCGGCCCACAGGTTACTGCAGGGTTGCCAAAGGTGCCAGTGGGGGAAGAGCCCCACGAACGTGAAAAAAGAAAAAGAACTTCACTTCCCAATGTTCTCTGTGCCACGTTGCGCCACAGCCAATGAGGCTGAGAGGCGCGAGCAAAAAGAACGTTGGGAAACGTGGCACGGCCAATTAAAATCAAGCCACAGGAAAAAACCACCACACGACCGCAAACCAAAAATGCAAAACTCAAAGTCCCAGTGTCCTACGCGCCATGAACGTGCAGAATGCTGAGAAAGATGGCGCACAAAAAACAAATTAAAAATGCAATGGGAGTGCAAGTCCCCAGCAGGCAGACGCAGCGCCTCACAGCCTCGCAAAGCAAAAAGCCACAAAAATCCACTGCAAGATACCCGCCGGCCTTCTTTTCTGGAGCAACGGGGAGAAGAGGGACTCCCTCTCCTCCATGCTACCCCGCCAAAGACACAGCGAGACCACCGCTGGCCTCAAGGTACCTTGAGCTGGGGTGGGGAAAAACCAGCAGCAGACAGCAGTTCGTCAGGGGAAGCACCCTTCCTGGCGAATGACTGGCTGCTGCATTTGTACTTCCAACGGAGGTAATACAAAAGCAGCAGCCAGCTATCCGCAAGGAAGAGGACCACCCCTTACGGATCGCTGCCTGTCGATCTCCAGTTAGGTGAGCCAGAAGAAAAAGGAGACAGAGAGGAGAGAACCATCATCAAGCAGATAGCTCTTCTCTGCCTCCTTTCCCCCCAAACCTAACGAACCTTCCCGGGGGAAGAGCCAGCTGACTGCCGGCTCCTCCTTTTCCCTATTGCTACATCGAAACTAAAATTCGAAGCAGCAATGGGGAAAAGAGGAACCAACAGGCAGCCCGTTCTTCACACAAAAGTACACACCAACAACAAACACCAACATTAATAAAGATAAATAAAACACAAATAAATCATTAATTAAAAAACCCATTAATACACAAAAAAGAAAACAACAAAATCCACAAACAAAAACATCCACAATTCCAGAAAAGCACAGACAAAACACCTATCTACAACACGAGAATACCTAACTCTAACAACACAACTACCACAAATTACACAAATAAACAACAACGAAATCACAAAAATTAAACAAACCAGAAATAAACAAACCAATTAAACAAACCTAAAACCCAACCAAACCACAAAAGAACAAACAGAAACACCTCCCAGCCCACCACCACAAAAACAAAAAAAAGCAAAACCCCAGAAGAAAGAAAGCCAGAGAACTCTCCAGCACATCCTCCCTCCATGAGATTGGAACAGAAATGAAGAAACAAAGACTACTTACCAGAAGAAGCCCCACCTACAGGCCAGGAGAGAAAAAACACGTGAAAAGAAAACAAAACCACTAACAGCCCCACCTGCAGGGTGGAATATTAAAAACAAGTCAAAAACAAAAAATTCCCACCTAGAGGCCACAAGAGTAAAAACAAGTCAAAAACATAATAATAAATCAAAAGTTTACACAAATAACAAACATATGTTAAATAAATAAAATGATTTATAGCATCCTCTGTTGAGTTTTAACTCAAATAAAAACCCAAAACATCTAAACACAGTTTAAAAACATTGAATGTAAAAAACATGTACTTTCACATTTTAAAAAATATTACTTATGGTACAACTATTAACAAAAAAAGCACATACTAAAACATTATTTGGTTAAATAAAACAATTTGAAACAATTATATCATCCTTTGTTCTTTTTTTAATCCACAAAAAAAACCAAAAAAGCTGATAAGTTTATAACAGCCCGGCAACACCGGGCAACCTATGCTAGTACACATATAAAATAAAAAATCTGAATGTAACTTGCAGAAATTACAAAGAAATAGTATTTTCCAAATTTTCCCCAATTTTCCAGGTTTCTCCCCCAATATTCCTGGGTTTTCCCCCCTCCTTTCAAAATTCCCGGGAATTTTGCATCTCACATAATTTCATGCTTTCCCATTAAATTCCCCACTTTTTTGTTGCTTCTCATGCTCTGGTTGTGAGAACTGGACCATAAGGAAAGGTGAGCAGAGAAGAATTGATGCCTTTGAGATGTGTTGCTGAAGGAGAATTTTGAGAGTACCCTGGACAGCAAGGAGAACAAATAGGTTGATCTTAAAAGAAATCAACCCCGACTGCTCCTTGGAAGGTCAAATATTGAAGATGAAGCTAAAGTACTTTGGACATCAAATGAGAAGAGGGAAAGCCTTGATGCTGGGAATGATGAAGGGCAAAAGAAGAAGGAAGCAGCAGAGAATGAGATGGCTAGATGGCATTGCTGACGCAATGGGCACAAAGCTGGGCGGATTGAGGAGGATGGTGGAGGATAGGGGTGCCTGGAGTGTGGTGGTCCATGGGGTTGCGAAGGGTCGGAATCGACTGTGCGACTGAACAACAAAAATGCTCTGCATTGTCACAGAGAAATATGAAACCACAGGTCATTTATTTCTGTTGTTTCTAATTGGTGGCATCCTATTCCAGTAATGCTGTTTCTGTTGGATCAATGACACTTTTGTCTCATATGCTTGTCCTCTGACAATGGCATCTCCATCCCATGTAGGATTCAGTTTCAAGTCCTCTGAAGCAGGTGAGCAAAACTGCTAGCTAACATTTCCCCCCAGTTCCTACGAGGTGCAATCTCTCTCTCTTGAGAAGACCTCAAGAAAATGCAGTTTGGGAAGGAGAGAAAAAGAAATCCAGGAAGTTAAAGCTCCTGAAGCTGTATTGATATGCATGCTTGTTTGTCATTATGCTTGATTACACTTTATCTGATTGCTTTGTGATCCATTTGCCTTGTGACATCTTGACCGCTGCATCCGGTATATATAAACCATGCCTGGAAGTTTTACTCCATTGTCTGAAGAAGTGGACTTGATCCAAGAAAGCTCACAGTAAAAATATAGCAGCTAGTCTTTAAAGTGCTGCAGTGATTTTATTTATTTTTTGTTTTCTGATGTGGCTCCTGATGTATTTATTTATTTATTGAATTTATATCCCACCCATTTGGGATATTTTCCCACTCTGGACGGCTTACAATATATTAAAAAATCTTTAGAAAATTAGGCATAAATAATAAACACACTGATAATATGCATGATAATACTTTGTTTTGAACTGTAACAACATGTATGATGTGAGGATACTGGTGTAGAAACCGGCAAACCACGCCAGAAATTTTTGCCAACAGAACCCTATGGACTAGAACAAAAGGCAAAACAAAAGAGGCAAGTTAGATGAAACAGGATGCTTAACACCGATCAAAAGAAGGGGAGAGATGGGAGAGGGGGAGGAGAAATACAGTGTTGCAAAGAACAATACTGCATAGGAACATGGAATGTGAGGTCGATGAACCAAGGAAAACTGGAAGTGGTGAAAAATGAGATGGAAATAATAAACATTGACATCTTGGGAATGGGTAAATTCCACTCGGGAAACCATCACATCTACTACTGTGGTCAAGAAAACTTCAGGAAAAACGGAGTAGCCATAATTGTCAACAAAAGAGTGAGAAAAGCAGTAATGGGATACAATCTCAAAAATGATAGAATGATGTCAGTCAGAATACAAGGCAAACCTTTTAATATCACTGTAATCCAAATATACGCACCAACCACGGGTGCAGATGAAGCCACAGTGGACCAGTTCTATGAGGACCTACAAGACCTCATAGAACAGGCACCAAGAAATGATGTCCACATTATCTTGGGAGATTGGAATGCCAAAGTAGGAAATCAAAAAGGAAATTTTTCACCACTTCCAGTTTTCCTTTGGTTCATCGACCTCACATTCCATGTTCCTATGCAGTATTGTTCTTTGCGACACTGTATTTCTCCTCCCCCTCTCCCATCTCTCCCCTTCTTTTGATCTGTGTTAAGCATCCTGTTTCATCTAACTTGCCTCTAGAGATCTTTTCAAAAAATTTGGGGAAATTAAGGGAACATTCAAAGCAAAAATGACCATGATAAGGGACAAAGATGGCAAGGAGTTAGCTGATGCAGAAGAGATTAAGAAAAGATGGAAAGAATTACACAGAGGAACTTTACAAAAAGGACCTCAACACCACTGATAATCACAATGATGAGAACATTGAACTTGAGCCAGACATCCTAGAGAGTGAAGTCAGAAAGGCCCTAAAAAGCACTGCAAACAACAAAGCTAGTGGAGATGACGGTATCCCAGTTGAATTTTTCAAAGCTCTAAAAGATGACGGAATCAAATTACTGCATTCGATATGTCAGCAAATCTGGAAATCAAAACAGTGGCCAAAGGATTGGAAAAGATCAGTATACGTTCCAATCCCAGAGAAGCGTAGTGCCAAAGAGTGTTCAAATTATCGAACAATTGCGCACATCCCACACGCTAGCAAGGTGATGCTCAAGATAATACAGGATAGACTTCAGCAGCACATGGATAGAGAATTGCCAGAGGTGCAGGCGGGTTTCAGAAGAGGCAGGGGGACTAGAGACCACATTGCTAATATACGGTGGATCATGGAGAAAACAAAGGAATATCAGAAACAAGTATACCTCTGCTTTATTGACTACACCAAGGCCTTTGACCACAATAAAATGTGGCAAGTACTTAAAGAAATGGGAATACCAGAACACCTCATATGCCTCATGAGAAATCTGTACAAGAGTCAAGAAGCAACAGTTAGGACAGAACACGGAATGACATAATGGTTTGTAATAGGAAAAGGAGAAAGACAAGGCTGCATTTTATCACCCTACCTTTTCAACCTATACACAGAGCACATAATGTGTAATGCAGGGATGGAGGAATCACAATATGGGATAAAAATTGCTGGGAGAAACATCAACAATTTGAGATATGCAGACGAATCCACCCTAATGACAGAAAGTGAGGAAGACCTAAAGAACCTAGTGATTAGGTTGAAAGAAGAGAGTGCAAAAGCTGACCTGAGACTTAACATCAAGAAAACCAAGACAATGGCAACAGGCCCTATCAGCACCTGGAAAGTAGACGGGGAAGAAGTAGAAGCAGTGACGGATTTTACTTTCTTGTAATCTAGGATCACTGCAGATGGTGACTGCAGCCATGAAATAAAGAGGCAACTGATTCTAGGGAGACAAGCCATGAGAAACCTGGGGAACATAGTGAAAAGTAGAGACATCACCTTGCAAACAAAAATCCGTATAGTCAAAACAATGGTATTCCCGGTGGTAATGTATGGATGCAAGAGCTGGATCATTAAGAAGGCTGAGCGCAGAAGAATAGACGCCTTTGAGAGTACCCTGGACAGCAAGGAGAACAAATAAGTCAATCTTGAAAGAAATCAGTCCTGATTGCTCCTTAGAAGGTCAAATAGTAAAGATGAAGATGAAGTACTTTGGACACCAAATGAGAAGAGAGGATTCACTTGAGAAAGCCTTGATGCTGGGAAAGGTGGAGGGCAAAAGAAAAAGGGGATGGTCAAGGATGAGATGGCTGGATGGCATTGTGGATGCAGCGGGCACCGAGCTGAGCGGGCTGAGGAGGATGGTGGAGGACAGGGGTGCCTGGAGATCAATGGTCCATAGGGTTGCAAAGGGTCGGAATCGACTATGCGACAACAACAACAATAAACACACTAAATAAATTCTAAATAGCAACAAAAACAAAAATAGTTGAGAGAAAGTATGCAAACAAGCTATTTTTCAGAGAACAAGACCATCATTGGGAATGAGTTTTTGCTATTAAGTGTTTTTGTGTTTTTAAGCAACCCTGCAATAACTACACCCTATCTCTGCAGGTGCTCACCCAAATCCTGTAAAGAAACTGAGCTATTCTTCTGAACATTTAACTAAGGTCTGATCAATGATGGTCAAAGTGCAATCTGACATGCTATATGCACTTCCTCTGTTTCTGAAAAAAGCAAACATCCATTATATGTTTTCAGGTTACTTGCCTTTCCATCCCTAGGTGGAGGAGAATAGTCAGTATCCATTTAAGACAGGAAATGCAGCACATTTCCCCAAAATAATAGCTACTGAACATATGATGTTAAATGCATTTTTTTTCTTTTGCAAGATGCATCATAAGCCTAGAACCATATAGATTTCTAACTGCAAATTACATCCACCTCTTCCCCTGATCTGGTGGGTGCATTATCAGGGAAGACCTTTTAAAAAATGTGCTAGTGGTTGTGCTGCCTGGTTTGAATACCACCGGCCACCACCACCAGCATAGGAAAAGTACAAGTTAGCAGCATGTAGTAGTCAACTTTGCAGAGCAGCAAAAGTATATGCTCAGATTGTATTTCCCCATTTTCCCTTCTGAATGGAACTTTAGGTTACGTTGTTCACTGGAAGAGCAAGCAGTGTGAACAATGTTAACAAGAATATTTCAGAAATCTCTAGGTTCCTTGAGAATGAAATATGGTTCACGTTTCTGGTATTAAAAGAACAAACCTAGAAAGATATAAAACCCTCATTTGAAGGTGAGATGATAAAAAAAATTCCTGCCATGTTGTCAACCATCCAAGGCAGTCAAACATATCAGACCCAATAGACAATTAAAATTTACTCAAAGTTGGCATAAACAAAAGTTGAGCACCACAGAAATGAGATGTATGAGGAAGGTTACTGGAGTGACTATAAGGGATAAAATCAGGAGTGATATTATAAGGGAGAGAATTGTAATAGAATCAATCTTACGCTACGTAAAGAGACAAGTAAAGTGGTTTGCCAATTTGGACAGAATGTCTTAGAAGTCCATACTATGCAAGGCATATGTGAAAAGAGGAGAAGAACAAAGACAACGAGGCTGACCCAGAGGAAAGTGAAGACACGACATCAAATAAATATTAGAACACCAAATGATGCTGGTGGAGGATACTAGAAGTGCCTTGTATCTCCCTCGACACCCGAAGAAGAAAAGGAAAATGTGAGAGAGGTGACTTCTTTTTCCTCTTGGGGTCTTATACTTCTTTGCTTCCACTTTTAATCCATCAGGTGTTGAGGGGGTGGGGGAGGCGAGACAGAGTAAAGAGAAAGAATAGTTTCTGAAAAATTAGCTGTATTAGTCTACCTCACCAAAATAAAGGGGTGATCACTATCACCTTTTCCATTACAGTAGAACCCCATATAAAGAAAAAACTTCATTCCACGGAGCTCTTCGCTACATGGTTTTTTTCTGTTATACGAAGCACTATTGGCGATGCACTGCATAACGAAAAAGCTCGTTATACGAAGTGCTATTGGTGATACCATGTACAACGAAAAAAATCATTGTACAGGGTATCGCTAGTAGCGCTTTGTATAACAAACTTTTTCATTATACAGTGCATCACCAATAGCACAGAAACACTTTGTTGTACGAATTTTTCATTATATGAAGAGTTTGTTATACGGGGTTCCACTGTATTTTCATCTTTACTTGGTCATGGGGATATCTATAAATATACAAGCCATGCATTTGTACTCCTGTGTCTGAAGAAACAGGTTTGACGCACAAAAACTCACCCTGAGAGAAAACTGTAAGTCTTTAAAGTACTACAATACTCACACTCCCACACTTTTCTTTTACCACAAAAAAGGCAGTGATTACCAAGCTGCAGTCAAAGCAAAATCCTCGGAAACACACCTGTTATTTGATCATCAACCACCAAACCAGAGACTGAAATTAAGGCGCGCGCGCACACACACACACACACACACACACACACACACACACACACACACACACACACACACACACACACACACACACACACACACACACACACACACACACACACACACACACACACACACACACACACACACAACCAGTCCCCACAGACTGCCTTAGAACTATGGAAGGCAAGCAAGGAATTACTAAATAACTGGTCAGAACCACATGGCTCTCTACCGCCTGGCCAAGAGCAACCATGGCCTGTGTGGAAAGCTTTAAACAGACTGCATGCCGGGGTAGGAGAATCAAGGGCTAATCTGAGAAAGTGGGGTTTCCCTGTAGATGGTAGCCTGTGTGAATGTGGAAAAGAGCAAACAATTGCCCATATGATACAATGCACACGATGCCCCTCAACGTGCACTAAGGAGGACCTTATGTTGGCAAGAGGAAATGCTGTTGATGTGGCCCAATATTGGGCAGATGTCATCTAACCCTTTTAATTGTATTTTGTTTTAGATGTGTTAATTTTAGCTTTGTGTGTTATTATATGCTGGTGGTGCCCCTGACACGAATAACAAAGTAAAGAACCAAGCTGCAGTCAGTCGAAGGCCAACATTATTATCAGCCTAAGCGAGATGGTCACTCAGATGGTAGGATACTTGGAGTGGTTATTCTTTTGTTTTTTACTCCTTCTCTCCCTGCCCAGCCACTCTGAATCATTTGAAGAACTGCTGCGAGATGCCTGCTCTCTGAGCTCTTAGTCCTAAAGCCTTCTTAGAGTGACTTCTCCCACAAGGGTAACATAATAGGTGACAACGGCTTTAGCTGGTTTGGTCCAGCTAAATATGAGTAACATATTCCAGTTATTTTCCAAGGGCAATTGAAACATTTTGAGAATGTGAAAATAAATGCCCCCCCCCCCCCCGGGACTGACGTTGGAAAGGAGGAGGACACCATGCATGCTGCCAGGATAGGTGAGAAGAGAAAGAGATGCAGGATATCAGTAGGTCAACTCCATTGCACAGATTGTTAGATATGATGCTTTATGGACACCCTCGCACTTTTCAAACGCACTGGGTTCCAACCCCACCAACCTCCGGCCTGCAATCGGTTCAGCGAATCTGCTTGATTCTGAGAAGTACTAGTTACCTTCTTCAAAAGAGCCCTTTTGAAGGAGTCATCACCAAAATATACCAACTAAAAGCAATGGTGTCAACCAAAAATTAACAAGCAATAGTCTCTCATCAATTGTATGATTTCTAAACTATCACTAATATATTTTTGAATTCAGCAATGGTAAACAAAACCTATACAGCCTTTTCTACTATTGTTCCAGTCTCTGCTGTTCTCTATGTGACTAACTTCCTCCCATTCCTACCAGCACACTCTACAATTATGATGATGAATAGCAACCTGAATTATTCAACACAACCTCAAAGAGTAAATTCTCATCTCACCACTCCAACCAGATTAGGTATGTTTATGGTGGGGAGTTGCAAGAAAGACTTTTACCACAAGAACCAGCCTTTCTTGGTAGGATTAAAACACGGCCACTGTATTTTCACTCTCCCCAAGTCAATGGATGTCAATCTTCTTCAACTGCAAGGAACCCAAGATTTCACGTTTGTCATGCTTCGGGTCCCTTTACCAGTGTAAACGTTTATTAATGCACATTCATTTTATAATGTACTAGCAAGGGTTGCCCGGCATTGCCGGGCTTTTTTTTTTTTGGTTTTTTTTTAAAAAAATGAAAAATGGTGTTGGATGATTTTTATTGTATGTGTATTTAAATGAGTTATGTTATTTTTTAAAAATAATGTTTTTTTATACGTAGGTAGTGTTTTAAACTGTTATTACAAAAATTTGATTTTAAAAAGAGGAAAGGTTGATATAATTTTTTTTTCAATAATGGCATTTTTAAAAATAATGTGTTACTATGTGGTTTTTGGTAATAGGTGTACCTTGGATGAGAATTTTTTAAAAATGTGTAAGTGTATGTTTTTTTTTAAAATTCAATGTTTTTGACTGTGTTTAGATGTGTGGTTTTTCTTTTAGTGTGTTCTTATTTATTTATGTTTGAATAATTTTTTTGTTTGGATATTTTTGAATGTTTTTAAAACTAATTTGCCTTTTTTAAATTCTTGGAGATTAATTTGAATTCATTGAGTGTCATTTTTCCTGTGGCCACTGGGTGGTGCTGTTGCATAATTTTCTAATTTTGACTGTGTCCTGGCCTGTGTATGCTTCCTGTTCTTTTGTCATTTCAGTTGTGGACCTTGTTGAGTCTGGATGTATAAGGTGTGTGCTGTTTTCTGTTAGGGGTGGTGGTGTTGGGATTTGTGGGGGGGGGTTGTGTTTGTCCTTGTTTATTTTTTTTGTTTGTGGATGTTTTTGTTTCTAATTTTTATGTTTATTATTGTTTTTGATTTTTGTGGAATGTTCTTGTTTGTGATTTTGGTGTGGGTATTTCTGTGGGCCTGCCTCAGTGGCTGGCTGGCTCATTGAAATACCATGTGGTGGTAGGTTGGGGGTATTTTTGCAGGCCGGCCACATTGGAATATCCACGCCGCCGGCCCGTGGGAATCCCCCCATTGTGTTTGTTGGTTTGTTTGTTTTGGTGGGGGTTGGGGGCTTCGCGGCTCGGCCTTGGTGGCCGGACTGCAAAAATCCCCACGCCGTTTTTGTTTTTGTTGGGGGGGGAATCCCAGCGTCGGTGTGTGTGTGGGCTTTCCTTCCTGGGGGCTGGCTTCTGGCCACAGTAAGGAAGCCCAGTGGCGGGGTGGTGGTGGTGGGCTTTCCTTACCGGGGGTTGGATTCCCTGGGCAGCCCGCGGTAAGGAAGCCCAGCGGCGGTGTGGGTGGCTGTGCTTTCCTCACCAGGGGCTGGCCTCCCTCGGCGGCCCACGGTAAGGAAGCCCAGCGGCGGGTGTGTGTGCTTTTATTACCGGGGCTGTGTGGCTGTGCGTTTTTTATTTTTATTTTGGCCGCGCCGGCTTTCCCAGAGTTCTGCGCACTCACGGCGCGCAGGACCCTGGGGATTGTATTTTTCCATTTGTGCTTTCCCTTTGTGCTCCGTTTTTTTTCATGCGGCTTGGTTTTGATTGGCCGCGCCGTGTTTCCCCAGGTTCTTTGTGCTCCCGCCTCTCAGCCTGATTGGCTGTGGCGCAGCGCGGTGCAAAGAACGTTGGGAAATGAAGTTGTTTCCCTTTTTTTGCGTTTGTGGGGCTGTTGCCCCACTGCCGGTTTTCTCAATCCTTCGTTGACCTGCGTACCCAGATCGGCCGTGTGCACGAAGGGTGAGTGCAGGCAAGTAGGGCGAGGCATAGCAACCTATAGCCAGTTCCAACGGTTAACCCTTGGATTTATAGGTTAAGATTTTTATTTTGTTAGGATTTCTTGTTTTTTATATTACTGTATTGTGGACTGTTCTTTCATTGCTGTAAGCTACCCAGAGAGGTGTTTGCACCAATTGGGGTGGAGTATTAAATAAATAAATAAATAGTGTAGGAAAAGAGTCTGTGAGTCTACAGTCTCTAAACCAGGGGTTCCCAACCTTTTCAAGTTGGGAGCCGGGTCACACTCTCTCAGTCAGCTTCGAGGGCCGGACAGCCATTATGACCTGCCTGCATGATGGGGGTGGTAATTTGTCCTAACAGCTTCAAAGGGGGTGGCCATTTTATTTATTGAATGCCCTTTGAGGGGGTTGGGGGCACATGAAATGTGCCACAAGCCAGATCTGACCCACGGGCCTTAGTGAAATGCAGTTTATGAAGGAGCTTCTGTATATAGTTTTTAGAGTTTTTAGAGTTTTAGAGTCTTAGAGTTTTAGAGCTTTTTAGGGGTTAAATGTGTATATGTGGGGTGGGAGTATGTTGATAATTTTGTATTGTTGTATTTTGTTTAGGTTTTATTGGGTCGATAAGTGGTTTTTCAATCTCGTTGTTCTGTGAAGGAGAATGACAATAAAAAAATTATCTTTAAGGAAGAGGAAGGTCATAAAAGCCAATTTCAGGAATTTTATTCTGTTCACGGAAATGAATTTAGAATCCATCAGAACGGCTCTATTTAGATTTGAAACCTGGTACGGTGCACAGTTCAAACAGGACCATGAGCAAATAAGGCCATTTTACCTCTGTGCTAAAGCCCTTGGCAAGAAATATGGAGAGTAAAACTATGCTACATCTTTCCCATATTGCAAAAAACAGACTCTGGAAAATTATAGTTGTAAAGATTTGCTTAATAGAATAATGGATTTCAAAGGAGGAAACACTTGCCAAGGGAGAAGAACTCTATAGTCCCTTTCCTTCATGAGAAATAACACGGTGACCTTCCAGCATGGAGAATTTCCTTAGCAACATGGCGCCCACACTTTGAACTTGCAGGATAATTACTGGTCTTTCACATGGGCATTTGAAGGGGAATACAAATCAATATTTCATATCTGGGTTATGATGTAACAGGGAGCAAAGTGGAAAGCACCATTAATCATACATTAGGCACGGAACATTCCTAGATAATATGTAGTAAATAAACAGTAGCAGAGTGCAGAATTTTGCACTTGTCCTAATGGAGAATTTTATTAAAAAGAAAGCCAGGTAATCATTTAAAATGAGAAGCAAAAAAATAAAAATAAAAAAACCACACTTTCCTCCACCTAATATTGCATGCTAAGGTCAATTTCCAGTACAACAGCAGTTTTATGCACTACGGTGCAAGTGTCTGGCTTTAATTGCATAGTAACAAATTTAACCTTCTGACATGCTCTTCACCTCCAGGCTTATATGGCTGGCTGGCTGGCTGTCAGATCAGTTTAGGTTGAAAAATAACCCAGGTAAGTAGGGATTATTTATTTCTTTAGCCACTGGTAGGGCAATGGTTAAAAACTGCTGTACTCCGGCCAAAAAAAAAAAAAAGATCCTGACAGGGATCCTTCCAAGGTTGGTAAAATGAGCAACCAACATGTTGGGGGCAAAATGCTAGTTACCTTGTGTACCACACAGAGAGTGCACTAAACGCTATGGGGTGGTATATAAATGTAATAACTAATTGCTAATATGGGGAAATTGTGGCAGGCGTTTTCCCATTGTATAGCTACTGAAGCTAGCAGGATGAATACAAAGAAACATTTCCTCATATCATATCATTGGCACACACGGCTCTACGGTGGGATGGTAGATTTGCTAGCTTGCCCTTCTGTTTCTAGGAACCTGGGGAAATGAATAATTTCAGTGTTTCTCAGCGGAATGTCTTTCAAAAATAATAAAAGAGGATGTATACCTACAAATACCTTATGCAAAGATGCTGGGAACACAACATTTTCTTTGAGAATTTTGGGTTTTGTAAAGAACCTAGAATTTAGTTATAAGGGTAGAGGATGAATATCTACTGTGCATTTTGCATAGGGGGCACTATTTCCCATCCCGGGTCCAATTTGACCTTGACAAGATGCTTTCTTACATATTCATCTTAGTTTTAACTGAACACGGGGCAGGGGAGATCTTAGGTTCCACAGAGATTACAATTCAATGAAGACAAGACATGAGTATGCATTTTTCAGACCACTCAGCAGTAAGAGCGAACAAAAGATTGAATGAGAATGATCAAAATACTGGAGGGAGGTATTTTTTGCATAGTACTAAATACTATAGTTTTAACTCTATTTTGTTGGTGAGTATTTGTTTCTAACACTACTTCATTTTTTTTTGTTTTGTTCTCAAAACTTAATATAAATGACCACTACAACAGAATGCTTGCAAGTGTATAATAAATCTACTTCTTAGGGGAGAAAATGGTCATTCCTATACTATCACAATGGCAACTGGGTTCTCTAATTGGCAGGTTGTAAGATACAAAAAGGACTGGCAGGTTGTAAGATATCATTAAAAAGGAGCAACAGCATCCAACCAGTAAGATATCATCCAGCAGAACTCCCATGGTGCACTGATTAAGCTGCAGTACACAGTGGCTTAGTGGTTAAGATGCTGAATTTGATGACTGTAAGATTGGCAGGTCAGCAGTTTGAGACCTGAGTGCTGCACACTGGTGTGAGCTCCCAACTCTGTCCCAGATCCTGCCACCCTAGCAGTTGGAAAGCATTTGCAAGTAGATAAATAGATACCACTTTGCTGGGAAGTTAACAGCGCTCCATGCACTCTGGTGTCTAGTCATGCCTGCCATATGACCACGGAAACATCTGCAGAAGCAAACATTACTGGTTCTTTGGCTGTAAACAGAGATGAGCACTGAACCCTAGAGTTGGATATGACTGGCTTTCAAGCAAGGGCAATCCTTACCTTTAAGATACAAAAGGCTGAAAACCACTGATCTGGGGGCAGTGGCCTTCATCTATGCCTCTGTTGTTTTCTACACACAAAGCACAGGCGTTTGCTCCATCCAGGGCCGTAGCCAGAGGGGAGGCCAGGGGGCCAAAAAACCTCCTGAGCTAACAACCCCGCAACCCACCCTGGGATGCCAATCTTTACCTATAAGAAGGGTCGGTAACCATTGGTGTCCGGCATAAATGCCCGCACCCATCCCTACTATCCCTAACCAAGCTGCCTACACTTACCTTACCACCCTTGGAGCATCGCCACAAGGGTCCACCAGCCATGAGTGGGGCAACCACCCCACGAATGTGGCCAGAAAAAAACTACACGGCCCAGCGTCCACCACGCCGCACCACCCCTCAGTCAATAAGGGTGCAAGCGTGTAGAACGCTGGGAAAGCCGGCATGCGCAGTTTAAAAAACCGCCGAAGCGCCGGCAAACAACTTCCCTTCGGAAGACACTTTATCTCCCGGAGGAAAGCCATCCCCGCCATCCTGGCGAGCGAGGATGGCCTTCATCCACTGGGCAACGGGAAGAAGAGGGACTCCCCCTCCTCCACGCTACCCTGACGAAGACGCAACAAGGACCCCGCCAGCCTCAAGGTAAGTTGAGGGCAGGGGGAAGCAGCAGTCAACGCTTCATCAGGTTCTTCAAAACAGTTAATGGGAAAAGAAAAAAAGGAAGCAGGCAGCGATTCGTGAGGAGAGGCGAACTCCCAGGGAGAGCGCCTTCCCTGACAAAGCATTGACTGCTGCCTTAGTTTTTTCCAAGTTAACTGTTTGGAAGTTTCTTCGAAACAGTTAATGGGGGGGAAACAAAAGCCGCAGGCAGCTATTTGAATAACGAATAGCTGCCTGCTGCCTTTGTTTTTCCCCATTAACTGTTTCAAAGAACCTTCAAAACAGTTAATGGGGGGGAGGCCACCCACCCCCCCACGGCAAAGAAAGAGCTGAAGAACTTGTCTAAACAAGCAGAACTACAATATATTTGCTGGAAATCCAAACTGTCTGATCACCACAGCCTTCCTAATGGAGACTAGGAACTCGGCTATCATTGCACGGACATCTGTTCTGAATCTGTATAACATTGAGCGTTCTGTCCCTTTTGTCCAGTTATTCAACCTGACTATATGTTTGTTGGTTCTGCAACGGTCTTGAATCACTTGTTTGTGCAAGCTCCTGCTGAACACAAAATTGCTTGTTAAATTGAATTTATTAAGATGCTATTTTGCCACACTAAAAAAAAGGTACAGAAATGGAAAAACACAAAATGAAAACATAAGGCCAGAGACGTAGTTTGCAGACTATTATCTTGGAAGTAGGTGACTGAGATCATGCAGAGGCACACTGTGTTTACAAAACTAGCCTCTTTCCCTGTCCTGATCGTGTTTGGAATGGCAATGGCTAATAAAGCTTTTCAGAGCAAGCAATCAAGTAAACCCCTCCACCCCTGGTTTTTTATATATATTATCCTTTCAAAGCTAAAAGCCTTTCAGATTCTAAGTACATCTGTTCCATTTCTGGAACCAACAAATATAAACAAGCTAGTCAGAGCCACAAGTGACCTATCAAACTCACCTACAAGAAAAAGTTAATTACCCCTTGACACAATTATCATTTTAGCATACAGTGCATGGCTCATAATGAGGTCTTTACAACGCAGACATATTTCAAGTAACTGTCATCTTAAGTAAGCAGATTTTAATTAGAGCTACCATGTCCCATTATGTTTCCTCAAGACCACTGTAGTTGTCAAAGAATGTGTCTCATGCTTAGCAGACTGTCATATTCCACTGTCTTTGCTGGCATAGTAACAAGTGACTATAGGAAATAATCCAGAGAGCCCAGAACATGGGAGAAAGCCAAGGGTGCAACTTTCTACTAAGCCATCAAGCTTACTAGTCACTGTATCTGAGCCTAAACTGTGTTTGAAAGGTGTATGGGTGCAGGGCCGGCATCAAAAATTTCCGGGCCTAGTACGCGCCCCCATACATTTTGGCCCCACCCCTGTGGTTTCCTGCGCATACGTGGTTTGTTTGCGCATGCGTAGATCAGTGGTTTCCCGGTGCCACCACGCCCTTGTGGTTTTCTGCACATGCATGGTTTGTTTGTGCATGTGTAGATCAGTGGTTTCCTGGTGGCGCCGGGGCCCCGTCATATCTGGGCCCAGGATGGGAGTCCTGATGGTCCCCCCTGATGGCGGCCCTGTATGGGTGGTTGGCCCCCACTAGGTGAGAGCTTTGTTGGGGCGTGGGAGCTTGAGTGGTCTAACTAGGCAGTGTTGCCCATCTCTTGTCAATGATGTTAGGCTGCGACTAAATCTCATCAAAGTGTCCTCCACCAAATCCCTTGGGCCAGGTGAAAGCAGAGGGCACACATCATGGTCCACCTAGTCAGCAGGTGACGTGATATCCAAAATGGCTGTAAAAAAAACCTGTGTGAGAGGACTTGATTTCTGTATGGTAAATTAGTACCATGGGTTTAGAAGTTATTCAAAATGGAGTTTCATAGGATTAGAAACTGGTGTGTTGTTTAGAGATGTGCAGAAATGCCAAGGTTTGTTCTCTCACTGCTAAGCTTATCGGCAGGTGCAAATCAGAGACAGAGATGAGCGCAAGAGTTGGATACAACTGGCTTTCGAGCAAGGGTGACCTTTACCATATCCAACTCTAGGGTTCAGTGCTCATCTCTGTTTACAGCCGAAGAGCCAGCACTTTATGCGTCTGCAGACGTTTCTGTGGACATGTGCCTCAACACCAGAGTGCACGGAATGCTGTTCACCTTCCCACCAAAGTGGTCTCTATTTATCTATTTGCAATCTCTTGCTTCCGAACTGCTAGGTTGGCAGGAGCTGGGACAGAGATGGAGCTCACTCCATCATGCAGCACCCGGAAATCGAATGCTGACCTTCCAGTCAGGAGTTCAGCGTCTTAACCACTTGAGCCACACCAGTCCCTGACCTTTACCTAAATTAATTTTAAAATAGTAGTGGTGGGCCATCAAGTTGATTCTGTCTTATCTTTCAATTTTTATGTCTCCCAAATTACTATCTAGCATTCTAATCACTATACAACATTTGCTTACGGTTCTGAATTCCAGGTAATTTTCCCCCCAGACATCACCTAGCCATACTTTCTACATGGGAACCATATTCCGAAACCTATTTTTAAAACACTGGTTGCTAATACAGGATTGGGGAGATTTAGTTCACAGAGAAGTAGCAGAATGAGTGTCAGTAGCACCATCCACCCTAACATGATTCCTGTCCTTTCTCTCTCCTCTGTCAAGGATACTTTCATGCAGTATTAGAACCACTTAGCTGTCACCTGCAATTAGGGCACTGGTGAGGCATGTTGTTGATAAAGCGACATTTGCTACCAGCCTGTCATGCTGAAGAATGTCCAAACAGCAAAAAATGGAAATCAATGTAATTGCAAGTTATCAGCCTTAAATTTTCGTTCAATTACATGATGCAGTAGAGCAAATTGAGAATAATTTCCGTTTACCAAGTATGGTGAGTAATAACTATGCATTCTAATTAAAGCACAGAACCTCCTTTATCTCAAATATATGTATAGAACATTCTGAAGGGATGAATCCAAAATATTATTTGCACCTAATTTTTTTCTTACCTTTCAGGGGCATGTTCTTGATGTCTACATGAAATTCTTACACTAGTGCAGGGGTTCTCAACCTTTTTAAGCTGGGGGCCGGGTCACGCTCCCTCAGACAGCTTCAGGAGCCAGATGGCCATTTTGCCCTTCCTCCACCACATGACACTTCCTGGTGTGATGGAGGGCCACATGAAATGGACCAGTGGGGCACATCCAGCCATGGGTCGCAGGTTGAGAATCCCTGCACTAGTGCAATGCATTATCTCATCTGTCAGCTCCAACTCAGAATGACCAGATGAGGCACTATGACCACTTTGAGAGATTATGTGCAAAATTCAAGAAACATTTCAAACACTCTCAGATGCTCCCAGAAATGCTGACACAGTCGAAAGGCCCTCAAGCAAAACATTCCAAATCCTTTGTGGTGCTTTTCCTCCTTTTCACTTTGTAACATGCCTTTATCAACTGATTGTTTCTAACCATGTTTCCATAATCTGTGCTGACCAATGAGTGTTCTCTTCATTGGAAAAATGCATTTAATACTTCTGTGAACAGTGGAAATAAGAGTCTGGATCCTTACACTGGCATAATTAAAAGAGAGAAAGAAAAAGGGAAAAAGAAAGGAAGAGAAGGCAAAATATTATGGCACTTCAAAGAGTAACAGATGTATTTTAAACTTTTGACATGGTATCCGCGTTAGTATGTTTCAAGCATACCAGATATTTATTTTAGTGAGAGTTCGTGTGGATCAAAATCCACCTCAACTATAATAGCTGAACTCTAATAAGGTAAGGTTTGCCCTTGCTCAAAAGCCAGTCGTATCAGACTCTAGGGTTCATTGCTCATCTCTGTTTATAGCCAAAGAGCCAGAGCTGTGTACGTGGACACGTGGCAGGCATACCTTGACACTAGAGTGCACAGGATGCTGTTTACCTTCCCAATGAAGTGGTCCCTATTTATCTACTTGCAATTTATTGCTTTCGAGCTGCTAGGTTGGCAGGAGCTGGGACAAAGATGGGAGCTCACTCTGTGATGCAGTACTCGGGTCTCAACCTGCCGACCTTCCAGTTGTCAAGTTTAGCGTCTTAACCACTAAGCCACCGCAGTCCCAAACTCTAATAAGAACCACATCTGAAAATGTTAAAAATCTCAATTTACACATCACTGCAAATTCAAAATTGGTATGCTAATAAATATGGAACAAGAATTGCATGGAAATATTTCCAGGCACACACCCACATGAAAGAGGCACACAAACAATACCTACACCAGAAACCTCTGCATTTCCCAAATGATGAAGAGAAAATGTTCCAACAGAATATAATGGGAAAATGCAAGAACAGAGAGGGAGGCATGAGTCAATTATGCTGCCTCTTCCCATCAAATAGCTCATGATTACACCAAGGTAGTGCCACTTGGATACATTAGTCAGTGCAAACTGCAGTTTCACCGATAGCCAAGTGAAGTTCATTTGGACTTTAGGCAGTTGATAGATTAACGACTTAAGAGGAAGCAAAGGCTCAGATTTTTGTGCTGCCTCTGGATACCCATTTCCCTCCCTTGTCCTTGATAACTGACTGGGAATTCATAGTTCAAGAGCTTGTTTCTTTCTTCCTGACCTTCTCTGTGGTTTAATCATTTCTCTCCCAGCAATTTCCTCTACCTTGTATTTTTCAGAAGATTGTTTGTCATGTGCTACCCGGGATGCTTTGATCACTTGCAGTGACAGAACATCACCTTCCTATCTAATCAGGGTTGTATATAGGAGAGCCCAAGGGGGAAATCCTAGTAGCTCTCACAGTAAAAAAATGTGATGGAATCCTCTGTTCTAGTAGAAGTGTTGTGATCCAGCCCTCCTCCGACTCCAAAGAGGACCTGGATCAGGCATTCCTTATGCCCAGCCCAGTTCTGCCTGCACCCCAGCCCGAGGATGCCCTGAGCCAGGGATCTCACCCTGGCCTGACTCAAGTATGTTTTCCGCAGCAGCTGACCTGTCAGAACAGGAGTCTGGCTCTGACAGTGATCAGCCCTCACTCAGGGAGAGGTCCAGAAAGGAGCTACAACTGAGATGCAGGCAGGCTAGAGCGAAGCACAAAAGAAGGCTCCCAGCTGATACTGATTAGCTGGGAGGCTTATAAGCAAGTTTTTTGCAGCCTGCCAGTGTCGGTATAACTCTTGTGTGAAGACTGACATCCTGCTTGACTCCAGACTGCCTGCCTAGACCCTGACCTGCCTTCCATAATCCTGATTTCTCTGCCAACCCTGGACACCCTTTGGATTAGACTACTGAGTCGGACTACCAGTAAACAGACCTCGGATTGCCTTTTGGACATTGATATCTGGACTATCATTAGACAAGACTCTCTGTGTAGCGCCGCCATGCGGTGACTGTGCCTGCCTGGGTGGGTCAGCAGAAGAAGCCACATTGCTCGGAGATGTGCTACCCCCATGATGGTGAACATTGGCACACCAGGTGTTCTTCTGGAAGAACAACATATACCATCTTTGGAGAGAGGGTAGCACAGTGATAGTGTAACTTGGCACTCCAGCTGTTCTTGAACTTAAATTCCCAGAAGCCCTGATCAGCAGGAGTGCTGATGGGCTTCTGGGAATTGAAGTTCAACAACAGCTAGAGTGCCGAGGTTCACCATCACTTTGCTACCCTCTCTCCAAAGATGGTATATGTTGTTCTTTCATAGACCCACATAACAAAATGGCATGGGAATGGTTCATATTCTGTTTACTTTTGGGTTTCTTTTTTTTTGGGGGGGGGGCTTATAGTTATTGTTTATTGGTTTTGCCCATAATTTATCTGGCTTTGTTTATTGCTTATGTTTAATTTTATATATATAGATATTTTACTGTATAACTCTTAATTTGTGGTATGCTGCCCAGAGTGGGAGAATATCCTAGATGGGTGAGAACATACATACATACATACATACATACATACATACATACATACATACATACATACATACATACATACAAGGGACAATTTTAAAAAAAGCTGAAATAAGGTGTCAAAATTATTATTTTCTGCACCTGACACCTTCATGTGATACTACTTTACCTCCATTGTCTAAACAGATTTACAGCAAAACCTCTACATAAGATTCCCCCCCCCCTTCCACAAGGTTATTTTTTATGTCAAAAAAATTGCATGTGGAAAACACAGTGTTACCAGAAGAAGCCACTAGATGTCACTGTATTTTTTGTATGTCAAAATGTTCCTACTAAAAAAATGCATGTTAAATTTTTTTTAGCCAGGATTTCTATTTGTATGTTGATTTTTTTGTAAGTTGAACCGTTTGTATGTCGGGGTTCCACTGTACTTAGAAATTATGGATAATATACCTAATTTTTCAGGTGGTGGTAGATCAGAATTATTTGTTAGCATTGCTACTGGGCACATTTGTGAGGTCACAGAGGCATAGTTCTCTCAATAGCTCTTCACAAGCTCTACAGTCCCTGCAAAAGCTGTTTTCAGGCTGAATGAGAGTCAAGTAATGTTATGTTGTGCATTACAGCTCTCAGAATTCCCTCAGCCAATCTGGTGGCTGTAGCAAAAACATTAAGAAGATCAAGTTTCCAAGTCCAGGCTCAATCCATATCTACTGTCTTTCCAACACAAAAGAAACCTCTTTTTACATTAGGTACAGTACTTGGCATTTAAGATGTGTCATTGTTGCTGCTGCTGTTGTTTTTGTTTCCACTTTTATATCACCCCATAGTGCTAAGAACTCTCTAGATCAGGGTTCCACAAATGTGGCTCTCCAGGTGTTCTTGGACTTCAATACCCAGAAGCCCAAGTCAGCACATCTGCTGATCAGGGCTTCTGGAATTGAAGTCATAGAACATCTGGAGAGCCATGTTTGAGGAACCCTGATCTAGATAGTTCAGAAGGTAATTATGCAAACTACAGTTTGACCTAACAAGCTGGTTACTCATTTTACCAACTTCAGAAGGATGAGTCAACCTTGAGCTCATACATATTGTAAGCAGAGCTTACATATTATAAGCTTGCACACATTAGAAAAAGTACTATGGAGGTGTTATACGCGCCATGAATATATTGTTAGACTCTTGAGAAAGTCGTTCGAAATGTCCATTTACCGGAGGGGCATCGAGAACTCGTCCTCGACCTGCATTTGGAACCGATCTACTCTTTCCCGACGATCATACCACAGACGGCATTTACAGCTGGCATAGGTTTATAGAAAACCCAAATACTACTTGTTGTGGACTTCAGTACCAGTGATCTTGTTTATTTCTGCCAGATATACAGCATTGGGAGAATGAACTTGGGGGTTACTCCGGGAAATTTCCTACATTTTTTGCGGGGTTCTTGTGTGGGGGTATTGCATACTGTTGCGTTCTTGGATGTGCATATTTTTCTGTATGTGGATATATACCTTTTTACATACATAGACGTACCAGATACAACTTCGAGTAGTGTATATACCACAACACGTTTTATTCATAACCAAGATACCCCACCATAGGATAAGCATGTGAACACTTTCTTGCATTAAAGAGATACACTTTGCTTTTTCTAATTTGGTACTTTGGGAGTGTTGTTTCTCTGCGTTCATTTGCTCGAAAGCCAGTCGCATCCGACTCTATTTTTTAAATTTTTTTATTAGTTATAAAAAACAATACAAACGAAAAAGAACATAATTGAAAAAACAAAATACAATTGATAAATCAAATTACATTAAACAGAACACATACAATTACAATAGTCACCCTGTGTATTTACAACTTGTAGGAGTCTGCGGGATGTCACATTTTTCACTATTTCCAAAAATGTATATATTCTGGTACATGGCTATCACTCTGGTCTCCTTTCAATGAATGATCCACAAATGGTTGCCAAATTTTCCAAAATCTTAAAACTTTATCAAGTTTCCAATTCCTTGCTATGCACATTCTACCCGTTATCAGCATAATAGCTATTAACTCCTTATTATCTTCTTTTACCTTTAATTTTTCCAGATCTGTTATCAACACAATATTTAAGTCCAATTTACATTTTAACCCCGTAATGTCACATATTTCTTTCTCAATTTTCCCCCAAAACTCTTTTACCACATTACATTTCCACCACATGTGTTCATATGTCCCCAAAGAGTTTTTACATCTCCAACACATTTTACTTTTAGTATTATCCATTTGAAATAATCTCTCTGGGGTCAAATACCACTCCCATAACATTTTATAATTATGCTCCTTCATTCTAACCAACATAGTTCTCATATATCTTTTTCTCCATTTATTTTTCCAAAATTTTCCTGGGATTTTTATATTCAAATCCTGTTCCCAACACGATTTCAAAGTTTCTTGAGGATTACCTTCTTTATTTAGGATTCTATATATTCTACTTACTATACCCTTTAATCCCATATCCCCTTTTCTTATCTTTAGCACCATCTCCTCGAATTCTGTTTTATCCCTCTCTAAACTAATTTCACCCTTATATTTACCATCCATCTATCCAACAACACCATTTGAAACCAATTCAAATTCAACTGAGAGTAGATTTCTGCTTTATTCTCTCTATCCTTATAAGCTTGAATCCAGTCTTTCAGCAGGAAAACATTTTTTCTTTCCAATACCTCCTTCAGCCTCTTATCTATTAACTATTAACAATTAACAAGACAAGACAAAAAGAGGAAAAGAAAATTCCCCTCTTAATCCATCCTATGTTAAACAGAGCCATGTGAAAGCAAAGAGAGTACTTATAACTTGAGTCCTCTAAAACTTGTCTATTGGTCAATTTGAATTCTCCCTTTGGAAGTGTCTTTGTACATGAATGAGAGTTCCTTCGATTTCATATGAACAATGAGGAAGACCCAGGGATATTCTTCCTCTGAAAGATGTTTTGCAGGTAGGATGATGACTCTTCCATCATCGAAGAGGAGAATAGGTATGATCATATGAGTGAAAGAAGAACGCCAATGCAAATGTTGGCAGGAGATGGAACAGACAACATGAGCTCACTTCATTGCCTGCCTCAAACTGCTGACCTGCTGACCTTCTGGTCATCAAGCCCAAGTGTCTTAACCAATAAGGATTTGCACATAATTCCATTTAAAATGTTCAGAACTCTGGTCCTTGTTCTTGTTGATTAAATGTGATGCAAACATAGGGACATCGCTCGACTGGCAGCCAGCCATTGGGAAGACAAGCAGCACCTGAGGGCTGCCCCAGCGCCCCCAAAAGCCTCCCCCCCCAATGCCAAGACCAACGTCATTCAGAGCAGCTCCATGCACCCAGCAGTTGTCCAGGAGGACTAGTCCAGCTGTAAGAGTCGCCTCCCACCCCGGAGACGCCATTGAGGACATTGAGTCTGGGCTCCATTATGGATGTCGAGCCCGGGCTCTATCGAGGTCATTGAGCCTTGGGCTCCAACATCTGGACTCCGTTAATTTCCAGTGTTGTGCTGTTGGAAGGGTCGCTGTACTTTGTACCTTGTTTCTGAGTGATGAGTATTATAATTGTAATTTGTATTTGTACTGTGAAATTGAGATGATTATGGTGTAACTTTGTATGAGCTGTATTTGGATATTTTGTATCTTAGTATTTTAGTATTTATATTTTTGCATATTTAGTATTTCTGTATTGTCATTAATTGATATGTATATGTGATTCTGTTGTAAAACCGCTTTGAGTTGTCTTAGGACAAGTAAAGCGGTATATAAATAAAAATTACAATTACAATTACAATTACAATCTAGTTTTATCAGAAAGTTTTTAATATCCTCTAATTCTGTTATTGGAGATAGTTCTGGACTCAATTCCTTTTTGACCTTATTCCAAACATCCAACATTGTCTTCATCATCTTGTTTTTAACAGTTATTTTCCCTTTATTATTCCCTAGGAATATCCCTTTACCCACTTGACTTAACTTCTTCATCTCTATTTCTTCTTATATTACCCTTTCCCTTGCTAAAATCTTCACGATATTCTTACTTTGGAAGGCTCTATAATAATTCCTCAAACTGGGTATCCCCAGTCCTCCTTCTTTCTGGGGTAAATACCAAAAAATCTTAGCTATTCTAGGCTTTCTTCCTGCATTACAATAATTATTTATTATATTTTCAAAATCTTTAATTTCCTTATCAATTAATCTAATTGGCAATTCATCAAATAAAAAATTTATTTTTGGCAACAGCATCATTTTACTTAACGCTATCCTGCCAAACCAGGACAGTTTAATCTTTTTATACATTTCTATTTTCTCTTTAATTTCCTTTTTCTGTTTTTCATAATTTAATCGCTTAAGGTCTTCAATTTTATTTGAAATACTTATTCCTATATATCTCAAACAATTTTTAACTTGAAGTTTAAACTTATCCTTAATTTTCTCTTGTTCCTCCTTCTCAACATTACAGAATATCATTTCTGATTTGTCCCAATGAATTCTCAGACCTGTCATCTCTTCAAAATCATTCAAATGGCCATGTATTTTTTAAATGCCTTTCTAGGGTGCTTCATTATTACCAAGGTATCATCTGCGTACAAACTTATTTTATTTTCAAATATCCCTTCAATAACTTTATCCCCTCTTATAACATTCGCTAATAACTCCATGGCCATTATAAACAATATTGGAGATAATGGACAACCCTGTCTCGTTCCTGCCTCTAATCTTATTTCTTCTGTATTTTCATCATTTACCCTGACTTTAGCAAATTCAGATTGATATAACTGTTCAATCGTTTTACAAAATCTATCTCCAAATCCGTAACATCGAATTATCTCTTTAATTGTAACCCATTGCAAAGAATCAAAAGCCTTAAATATATCTAACGACAGTAATCCAACTTTCTCTTTTGTTTGTCCTACTAAATCAATCAAGTCCAGAACTCTCCTTATAAGATCAGACATATGTCTTCCTTTCAAAAATCCAGCTTGATCCCCTTTATATAATTTCCCAAGAACCCGTTCAATCTATTTGCCTTTATTGCTGTAAATATCTTGGCATCTTGATTTATCAGAGAAATAGGCCTGTACGACTCCACTTTTTCAACATCCTTTCCAGGCTTTGGCAGCAAGACAATTATAGTTCTATTCCATGATGTCGGTATCTTTCCCCTGTCTAATATGTAATTAAACAATTTCAACAATCTTGGAACTACACAATCTGTAAACTCCTTATAGAAATCCGCTGTCAATCCATCCTCCCCTGGAGATTTACCTAACTTCAAGTTGGCTATTATATCCTTTACTTCTTTTTCCATTATTCGCTCTTCCATTCTATTTTTATGCTCCAAATTTATCTTTTTTTGCAGATGCTTTTCCAATTGTTCTCTCAACTTTTCCATATTTATATCTTTTTAGTGTACAAATTTTGATAAAAGTCTTTCACTATCTCAATCTTATTCTTAGCCTTATTACATCTCACACCTGCTTTATTTATCAAAATTCCAATCTCTCTTTTCAACCTCTTTTCTTTAGCAGCTCTTGCCAATAATTTTGAATTTCTGTTGCTATATTCAAAATATTCCCTCTTTAAATATAATAAATCTTTTTTAACTTTTTTGTATATCTTTTCCTATTAACTCTGACTTTAGCCTTTGAATTTTATCAAAAACCGTTTTGCTATTTGTCTTTACATGTTCCTCTTGTAATTGCTTGATCTCGTTTTCTATCTCGAGCTGTTTATCCCTACATTGTTTATTTTTAATGCTAGCCAACTTAATACATTCCCCTCTAAATACCAACTTCATGGCATCCCACACCACATTATAATTAACCTCTCCATTATCATTCCATTTCCAACTTTCATTCCAATTTTCAATTATCTTTTCTTTGCTCTTTTGATCATAAAACAATTTATCGTCATATCTCCAATTCCTCCTACCCATTTTTTCACCATCCATTCTTAATTCCATCCAAAATTTTGCATGATCAGATTCTTTAAAAAACCCAATTTCTGCATCTTCTACATTTTTGACCACATTTTCTGTGACAAAAATATAACCAATTCTGGAATATGCTTTATAGACCTGCAAGGTAAGTATATGCCCTCTCTGATCCCTTAAATTCCCTCCACACATCTTTTAATCCCAAACTCTTCATCCATGTATCTATTATCTTCATTTTAGCAGGTCTTCCAGCTCTAGCTACATTAGTACAATCCTCCGGGGCCCTTATCAAATTAAAATCTCCTGCCACAATCGTATTAACTGATCTCTCTTTCTCCAGTATACCCAATACTTTATTTAAAAATTCTTCCTGGTGATCATTTGGGGCATATATATTTACTAACGTTAGCTCTTCATCATTTATTTTTCCTTTTACTATTAAGTATCTGCCTTCTGGATCAGAAATGCTCTTTATCATCTCAAAGCCAAGTCTCTTCGAAATCAAGACAGCCACCCCCCTTGCTTTGGAAGTTCCATACGACTTTTCATATATCTGCATCCATCCCAAAAAAATCTTATTTGTATCCTCTGTTTTTTGATGTGTTTCCTGAAGAAAGACTACATCCGGCTTAACCTTCCTCAAAGCAGATTCTAACCTCCTTCTCTTCATTTGACTGCCCGTACCTTTCACATTCCAAGTCAGTACTTTAAAGTTCCTCATGACTTATCTAATGTCCTTACATTTTGACAACCGCAAACTCCTTTTTGTGCAATTACCATTACCATACATTTTCTTACATTAACTACAATTTAAAAAACACACAGAATACATTTAACATTCAAAACTACCCTCCCCACTCTTCTTACCAAAAAGTGGCCCTTATTCTTCAAAGGGGGGAGGGGGGACATGCAAGATGTGCATTCTAGCTAAAGCTCTAGCGCCTATCATCCGCCTCTAAATCTAACATTATTAAAACATTTCTTCCATTCTCTGACCAATCTAAATCCCTCTTACTGGTACCCTACCTCACCCTTCCTCCTCTACTACCTGCACCTTATCTTCATCCTCGTTTCCTCCTGTTGCCCCTCTCTCTTGTTCATTCCCTTGCTCTCTTTGTGAACCACCTGATTCCGACAAGGCCTTCCTCAAAGCCCGCCCCTCTCAAAATGCTGTCTTAACCAATCCAATCTGGCACAAATAATCTAATAAATCCGTCTCAGTATCCATCGCATGCATTTTTTTTATCGTAGAAAAATCTGGGCTGTTGAGGAAATTTCCAATGATAAACAATTTCACGTTCTCTTAATAGTTTTGTCACGGGTTTCATCTTAAAACACCACACCCGTTCCTCAACAGATATGTCGTTAAAACCTCCACATCACATCCATCAATTTTCAAAATGCCAGACCCAGCCTGTTTTATAAAAGCCATCACTTTTAACTTATCCATCCAATTTGCAAATTTAACCAAAACATTCCTTTGAACTTTCTTTCCCTTCCTTGGCACCAGTCTAAAAACACTCACGATATCTTCATTTACAAAATCTTTTCCCATGTTCAAATTATTTAGCCAATCGACTATTCTTTCCTTCGGCTTGTCTGGCATTTTCTCCGACAAATTTCGTATCACCACGTTCTGTTTTCTCATCACCTCTTCCACCATTTCCAATTTCTTCCCATGAACCTCAACTTTCAATTTAACTTCTTTTTGTTCCTCATACAGCCCTCTTATATCATTCTGCATTAATTTCCTATCTTTTTGCACCAGATTCAAAACTTTATCCACTTTCTAACAATTAGCATCCACCTTTGTAGAAAAATCAGTAAACATACTGACAAGTTTCTTATGGCTACCCATTAATTCCTCCTTATCTTTTGCCCTCACATCCTTAATTTCTCTTAATCCTTTCGTGGTCGCTTCCTCCATTTTATCAATTTTTTTAAACAACCTCCCCAGCTCTGCCATAATTTGGGTTTGGTCCATTGCTCCTGTCTGCTCTGTTGTGGTTGTGGTTCCTGCTGATGATGATGATGATGATGATGATGGTGCATCCACGCTTGACACTTTCTTCTCCTTTCTTGCATCAAGTTTTTTAGGCCTTACCTCCTCTTCCTTCCTCTTCTCCATTTTATTTATGAAATCCTCAAACAATGCTCCCAGAGCTAAAACGCTTTTATATCCAAAAAGTACTTCCTCTCGATTATTTTCCAGCTTTATTTAGTAGTTTTTTTCCCCAAACAGCCCAAGTCCCACTCCGACTCAAACAAATCTTCTGTTCACGTTGTAATCCACTCAGAGCTGTACTATTATATCCAAACTGTATCCAGGAATTGCAAGCTCAGCAAAGGAAAACCCAACGACCTTATATCCACGATATAAACAGGAGTAAGTGAGAGAAGGAAAACAAAAGGGAGAGAGAAAACAAAAAACCAAGACAAGCTTCTTCTTCGCAGGGTAACCATATATCCACAGTTCCAGACAGTTCCAGACTTTAACGGACAGAAAAAGGATGAAAAGTAACTATATTACCTTCGCTCCATGAAGCCCAACGGCAACCCCATAAAATTGAGAAAAAATATACTTATAAATCCTACCGCATCGGCGGTTCCCGAGCCCGGTCTCTCCTCCGTTCTTTCCAGACATACCAACAGTACTCTGCAGCCTTCAAAACATTCCCTTCCTTGCTCCGTCTTTGCTCTACTCAAATCCGCCCCTATTTGCCACTCCAGTCTTCATTTCCAACCTCCGTTTCGGCTTTCCGACCTCCGTTCCACCACCGCTTCCCCACACTCCGCTCTCAATCGTCTTCAAAACTTTTAACTTTTGTTTCTGTTTTTCCTCGCCGCCATTACTCCTTCCCGGCTTTGCCTTCCATTATCAAACTTAACCCTCCTCCTTCCCTCCGCACTTACTGTGTCCTCTCAATATTCCAACTCCGAGACCTTGTTCGCCACTGCCAGCGTCCTCTTTATTTTATTTTCTCTTCCTTCTCACTCTTCAAAAAAGCTCCGAAGCCAAATTCACTTTTAAAATCACCAGAGGCCCGTCCGGCCCAAGCGGACGAGCTCAGCCCAGCCTGTGCTGCGCTTCCCTCGCCACCCTTTCCTCGAACTCTGACTCCGACTCTAGGGTGCGGTACTCATCTCCATTTACAGCCAAAGAGCCAGTGCTGTCTGTGTCTGCAGACATTTCCATGGTCATGTTGCAGGAGGCATGACTAGACACCAGAGTGCGTGGAATGCTGTTAACTTTCCCATTGCAGTGGTACCTATTTATCTGCTTGCAACTGCTTTAGAATTGCTAGGCTGGCAGGATCTGAGACAGATGATGGGAGCTCACTCTGTCATGAAACACTCGGGTCTCGAACTGCTGACCTGCTGACCTTCCAGTCATCAAGCTCAGCATCTTAACCACTAAGCCCCTGCATACTGCTGCTTAATCACTGCACCATAGGAGCTCTTCCTCTAGGGTGTAGAAAGAAAGAAAGAAATATTTCTATCTAGCTTATTAAAATGTTTTAAGAAATTCTCCTTACTCAATGGCTGAGATCCCGTAGTAATGTGCAACCAGAGTAAGCCCATTTTATCAGTGGACCTTATGTGGAGCTAGCTCATGAAATCTCCACTGGTTCAATGGGTCAAACTCTAGCTGTATCTCACTATGTGATTTCAGCCAATACCTGATCTTTAGAAAAAACTTAGTATCTATAGCTTTATACAGTGATACCTCATACAACATCCAAACTTGGTTCCACAAGTTAGGACGTTGTATGAATTCCGACTTTGTATGAAGCATACAAAATCCTAGCCACGATGCCTCATACAACGTCCAAATTATTGCCACCGATGCTTTGTATAATGTCATTCCCATAGAGATACTGTACATTGTAAGAGATGCTGCCCCCCCCCCCCGCAGCTGACCGCTCTCCGGGCCGGCCCGCCCGGAGAGCAGAAAAGCGAGGAGGACGCCATCGCTGTGAGAGGCTCCCTGTCTCGCAGCCGGGGGGTGAGGAGGAGGAGGAAGAACAGCTGACTGCCACCGCTGCGAGCCATCCACCGCCGCCGCTCTGAGGCTGGGGGTGGTGGTCTCCGGGCGGCTCCTGGCTCCGGTGGCCTCGCCGCCGTGGCGAATGTCTTTCCCCGCTGTTCAGCTGGTCCTCCTCCTCCTCACTCCCCAGCTGCGAGACAGGGAGCCTATGTTCAGCTGACTTCGCTCTCCTGGCTGGCCCGCCCGGAAAGCAGAAAAGCGAGGAGGACGCCGTCACTGCGAGAGGCTCCCTGTCTCACAGCCGGGGGTGAGGAGGAGGAGGAAGAGGAACGGCTGAGCGGCGGGGAAAACCATCCACCACCACCACCGCGAGCCATCCACTGCTGCCGCCTCGAGGCTGGGGGTGGTGGTCTCCAGGCAGCCCCTGGCTCCGGTCGCCTCACGGCGGCGGTGGCGAATGGCTTTCCCCCCTGTTCAGCTGGTCCTCCTCCTCTTCCTCACCCCCCGGCTGCGAGACAGGGAGAGCAGAAAAGCTAGGAGGATGCCGTCGCTGCGAGAGGCTCCCTGTCTCACATGGGGGGTGAGGAGGAGGAGGAATGGCTGAGCAGCGGGGAGAATCATCCACCACCGCCGCCGCGAGGCTGGGGGTGGTGGTCCCAGAGCAGGGCAACAAAGCAGTGCTGCAAGTCCAAACTCCCGCCAGGGAGGGGGCTGAGGCGATGAGGCAGCAGCGGCCAACTTCAGAGTCTTTTGCCATGCCGGGGGACCTTATGCCTCATACAACGTCCGGCAACGTTGTATGAGGCACCTTTTTTCCAAGAATAGGGTGACGTTGTATGGATCCGACGTTGTATAAAGCGGACATTGTATGAGGTATTACTGTACTGTAATTAGAGATCAGCAAGACATATATTGTTAGAGGAGCCATTTTGTAATCATGAAAGTATTAAAAAACCTTTTAAAAAAGAACTCACACTTTAATCTTATTTGAAAAGTTAAATAATTTTTCAGTGTTCTTAGCTAGCCTGACTATATACTGCAGACATAAAGCTTGGAAAAGTATTTTCCCTAGCAGCCATTAAAACAGCCCACTTAGCACTAGCCCCTAGCCACATTGATTTAGTATTGCTGACACCTCCTATTAAAAATAAAAAGGAACTTTTTCAAGCTCTGTATGTAAATAGCAGCTTGATTACGCATTAAAATAATTGGTAAGGGAGACTGAAGCACTATGCTGGAATGCATTTTGTCCTGTATTTCTATCAGCACACAGATGACACCAGTGCTACTCTACAAGAAAAGAACAAGAAGACAATTTTAAAAGAATGGAAAATTAAAGCCAATTTTAAAAGAATGGAGAATTAAAGCCATCTTCTCTAAGGCTGATGATCTAAAGGCATTTCATCATGTAATTACCAGGCTACAAAGACATGCGCAATGCTCTAAAAAGAGGGAATTATATGGGGTGGTGGTGGTAATCAGTTGATTAGGGAAGGGACAGTAAATGATCTACAGTCTAGAAACTAAAGTAGATAACCAGTTAACTTGAAACCATTATATGATATTCTTTCTTTAGAGACTCTCCAGTACTCATCTTTCTTTCTTTTTAGAGCAGCACTTGTGTCTTCTTTTAAAAGCTTTGGTCCATACAGAGCGGGCACTTAACTCTTTTCAGAAGTTGTCTTAGCATACAGTGCACGATAGCTTCAAAGAGCAGCTTCTTTAAAAACAGAATATAAAGTTGACACATTTTCGCTTTCAACGAAGATATTTCAGACACTGGACTGTGTGTCTTTGTGACCAGATGCATTTAGCACGAAATGGGATGCTTTTAAGCTTCCTATTCAGTCAGTAAGAACTTGATTTTGCAAAGGGGCGCACACAATATACGTATCGAAGTCATGAAGGCATAGGATAGAATAAAATGTCACTTACTAAAAAGCACTCCTTGAACTCAAGTCTTATAAGCCAAATATATAGCTGCATTCTTGTTTTGAATCCATATGCAGTCAGATTTTTATAGAAAACATAAGGATTACAAAGCCCAGTATTTCACTACCATATTTATTTATCCACATGTATACCACACCCTTTTGGTGCAAGCACCACTTAGGTCAGCTTGCAATGTATATATACATTGTTTTATACCTGTACATGTTCATGGGACTTAATATAATCATGGCTCATTTTTCTCCTGATTTCAGTGAATCAACTGTAAGCATGACAACATAAACACTCAATATTGTGGCCCCACCCCAACCTCCAGTGTTTTCTTCCTTTAAATATGTTCTTTGATATGCAGCCAACCTAAGACTGTATTGTCAGACCATAATAAACAAGATTTTTCTGCACACCATTGAGTCTGTTTCTTTTTCTGACCTCCTCTTATGTCCGGCACTTGCAAGCCATAGTCCAGACAACGATGAACCAAACAGCAACAAGTCTTTAATTAACAGTATATTCAAGATGAGCTTATAAGGCATTCCAGACACAGAGATGGCTATACAGTCCCATGGAATCAGTCCTTCCTGACTCTTGCTGTAGCATGGCAATACTAGCTAGCATAGGAGCGTAGCATAATGGAGGAGACCCAGGCTAGCACGTTCCTGGCTACCTGTACAGAGAGGGAAGTATAGATCTGGTCCAGCCCCACTCTTGTTTACCCATGGGGCTTATATAGTGTCTCCCCGGTGGTGGCTCCTTGATACAAAGTAGCGACCCACCGGATAACCGTAACTAACCAATCATAACAGGGAATATATGTATTTAACTAATGGAGAACAGGATCCAAAAGTGTAGCCAATCACAGGACTTTGATTAGCATAATAAGTGCGCCCTGTGCAGGGGTTTTCGTGCCACTTTGTGTTCCTAATTTGGATGGCGGTAAACCGCTGTTTTCCTCTTGCAAGGGCGCTGCCCGCATTACTTGCAAATGTGCCTGAATACACAACACCTCCAAACCTTTGTTTTGTTTCTTGAGGGTAAAGCATCCCCTTAGTCACATACACTCTCTTTCCCAAGGTCATAATAGCAGTTTCACTTAGGTACCACCCCATAGTGCTTAGTGTACTCACTGGGCGGTTCAGAAGGTAAATAATGTTTTGCCCCCAATATGCTAATTTTAATTTAATTTAATTTAATTGTCAAATTTATATACCGCCCACTCGGCCAAAGCCGACTCAGGGCGGTTCACAATGACAATTTAAAAAAACATGTTAAAAACAGTTAAAACTACCCACCCTCTAAAACAAGGGGTGCAGGATCAAAAGGCACCATGGGGGGAGTTCTTCTACACCAACCACCCAATGGAGGTTACCCGTCCACCTGCACCCCACACTTGACCCGCCAGCCAGGTTTTAAGTTCTTTTCTGAAAGGCAGCAATTCTGTCCGGAGACGTAGCTCTGTTGGCAGGAGGTTCCAGAGGGCCGGCGCAGACACGGAGAAGGCTCTCCTCCTTGTGCCAGAGAGGCGAGCCCCTCTGGCTGATGGAACAATTAGAGAGCCCTTCCGGTCCGCTCTGGTTGGACGGACAGACGTCCTCAGGGCGATGCGGTCTCTTAGGTAACCCGGCCCACTACCATATAGGGCTTTAAAGGTCAAAACCAGCACCTTAAATTGCATCCGGAGACAAACTGGCAACCAGTGCAGCTCCCAGAGCAGTGGTGAAGCATGGGCATAACGCCCACACCCCATCACCACCCGGGCAGCCGCATTCTGGACCAGCTGTAGCCTCCGAATGGTTGTCAAGGGCAGCCCCATGTAGAGCACATTGCAATAATCTAGTCTTGCAATAAAATAACCTGGGTTTCCTCCTGGATTACTCATTTTACCGACCTTGGAAGGATGGAAGGCTGAATCAAGCGTGACCCCCATCAGGATCGAACTCACACTCGAACTCACAACATTTTGAGTGCCGTACAGCAGTTTAGCCACAGCGCCACCAGGGCATTGTGCATTATGAACATAACATAATAAAACTGGTCATGTTAAATCACTAGACACAAGACATAACTGTTAAAACTATCCTAGTCCTTATGAGTAGCTTTATTGGTGCTCCACCTTCTCATCAAATATTACTAGCACATTGCTATTAGGATAACAGTGGTGAGAGGCTGGGGGAAAACACGCCTACTGATATTATTGTTCAAATCAGGGATTCTCAACTTGCGGCCCGCAGGCCGGATGCGGCCCGCAGCACCATGTCTGAGGGAGTGTGACCCAGCCCCCAGCTTTAAAAGGTTGAGAACTCCTGGTTCAAATAAAGAGAACTCTGTTCAACTACAATTTCTTTGATTCTTAGAACCTTTTGTACTTTGCTATAATATTGCACATATACTAGCATGTCATGTGAAAATAACTATTGTTGGAACTTCAGTTCTAGGGTGCGGGGGGGAGAGAGAGAGAGATGTAATCACAATATAAAAGACCCAGTGCTGGATTATTATATGTTACAAGCAAGGTTAGGTATTCACTACTAAGTGAAAAATTAGCTACAGGTACTCCCTGAAAAAATACAATGAAAGATTAAGTTCAATAACATAATTAGGCTAGGGAAAAAATGATATATTTAAACATAGCTTCATCTCCATTATGCTAACACACTAATAGAAATGTCTTGTTGAAAGTTGAGTTTTGAAATTACCTTCTGTCTATTTTCGTCTATCACATATAATCAGACAAAGCTCTGACTGGAAAGAACACTTTTTATTGCTTTCCTGACAGACACCTGGAGCCGGGACTGTCACTGTTCCTTTTTTGTAAGCAATTACAAAGTGGACCAGACAAGGTGCATCTTGGTTTGAACATTAAATAGAAGGACTAAAACATTTTCCAAGGACATTTCCTGCTTATGAAGATGCCTGGGTGTGTGTAGACTTTAACATTGGATGGAACTGTCATTTTCAGTTTTATTATTTCCCTGTTCTAAAATAGTAAGTATATTTACTATCTTATTTATCAGATTTCAACATTGATTTCCCCTCAAAAATATAATTAAAATAAATAAACTCTCCTTGCATAAGTGCCTGATGGAGATTGAATTCATCTGCTGATTAGCTGCACATGTGAACCAGATGCTACAGGTCAAACACCAAACAACATCATCAGGTGACAACATCATCATTAGAGCACAAATAGAAAAGAAAGTTGTAGCAATCAAGATAACGAGACAACCAGAACACAGAGCAGTACAGTGGAACCTCGGTTAACGTAATTAATGCATTCTCTGGGACATTTCTTCCACCAAAAATTACTTTAAACGAATTTCCCATAGGAATGCATTGAATGCAATTTCCCATAGGAATACATTGAAAACCAAAATAATTTAACCAAAACGTGGTTTCCCATAGAAATGCATTGAAAACCAATTAATCCATTCCAAAAAAATTCTTTACATTGAGCCACTATTTTCTATGGATTTTCTTTTTTACGTGGTTTGTATGTTAACCGAGCTGTTTGTTAACCGAGGTTCCACTGTATTTAAAATCTGTAGGAAGAAAACATTTCCATTTCCTTTTTGGGGAGGCTCTTTTCATGTCAACTAGTCCTTTTAATTCTATTTTGTTTTAGATGTGTTAATTTTAGCTTTGTATGTTATTATATGCTGGTGGTGCGGCTGACACGAATAAAGAAAAATCTTTCTGCTAGTCCACACAAATATTTGAATTTCATTTTTTTCTTTGTGAACCATTTAAAGTTCCTTGACATCACCTTTGTAGACTATTTAAAAGGGAAGGAATTTGGTGCCCATATTTTCTCTTCCCCTGTCTTTCCAGATGGTATCTGTGTAGAGTCCAGTCTATCACTTTGCCAACTTTCACAGCATTGAAGTGATCATGTAACAGATTTCACACTATCATTTGTTCCTCCACTCTACACACATTCCTCTCTGCTTTAAAAGTATTTTTCAAACCTTTTCTTACCATCCTGCAACATCAGGAATGGTTGTTTGTTCTAAAGTGTTCATCACAAAATGAACCTCATTAGCACTTCTTTTATTTAGCATTGTTTGCTAGCATCTGTTAGAATATCAACCTTTCTCATGAACCATCTAATGCAGGAGTTCTCAACCTTTTTAAGCCAAGGTCTGGGTCATGCTCCCTCAGACAGCTTCGGGGGCTAGATGGCCATTTTGCCCTTCCTCCACCACATGACACTTCCTGGTGTGGCGAAGGTGGTGGGGGCCCACATGAAATGGTGTGTGGGCTGCATCCGGCCCACAGGCCACAGGTTGAGAATCCCTGATCTAATGCCAGAATTCCCGCTGCAATTTCAGCAGCACCCGCATGCTGTGCCATATGAGAAATCCAGTTGTTCCTGTTTCCTTTTGTTTGCTCTCATTGTGGCAAAGGCAAAATGTTGGGTCTTAGTCTATGTTTCCTTGGAACTGCTAAGCACAAAATGAAAATTAACATTGAGTGAAAAGAACAAGAAGCACTTTATAAGACACAAAGGTTCAGAAGGTATGTTTTGGATGAAGGTTGCCTCCTTACACATCATTTTAAAGGAAGACACCTCTCAAACGAAGAAGAAAAGGGAGGGGGAGAGAAACAAAGATTTGCCTAAAATTGCTGATTTATATTTACAGGTGTAAAATTAGTATAATTTTGTAATTTAAACAGAATTGCACCTGACACGAACAAGGAAGAACACAATTGAATGTGCCCTGTTTCTGATGGAAATGCTGTCAATTGCCCACTGTGGATGGAGAATTTCAAGCTCCCAAATCCAGCAATCTTCACCTTTCACACCAAAAAGGGAACACTTTTAACAACAATCTGAAACAGGGGATCAGCTTTTGACCCTGAACTCTTCAATTTGCTCTTGGTTAAGCAAATGTCATGGAAAAGAGACTATCTACCGTATATACTTGAGTATAAGCTGGTATTTTTCAGCACCAAAAATGTGCTGGAAAAAGCAGACTCGGCTTATAATTGAGTCATCTGCTCAATTTTCCTGACTGCGAGTGAGAGCTGCACATTTCATGTAGAAGTGATCTGGATGCTGAAGAGCATGTGAAACACCCTCCCCCATACCCCAGCACTTACTGGGATCTCCTGTGCCTCTGGGGAACCCACGGCCATGGAAAATGGCTTCAGGATGGTGAGCGGGAAGAGAGACAGGAACACCTGTAATTTTATTTTCATTTATTTTGATAATTGAAACTCACTTTTACCTGCTGCATTTTGCACCCTGGGCTTATACTCAAATCAGTCAGTTTTCCTGGTTTCTCATGTAAAGTTAGGTACCTCGGCTTATATTCAGATAAACAAACTCGAGTATATATGGTATTGTTATGATCCAGCCCTCCTCCAACTCTGAAGAGGACCTGGATCAGGGGGCATTCCCTATGCCCAGCTCAGTTTTGCCTGCACCTGAGCCCGAGGATGCGCTGAGTCAGGTATCTCGGCCTGCGCCTGGCCCAAGTCTGTTTTCCCTGGCAGCTGACCTGCCAGAACAGGAGTCTGGCTCTCACAGTGATCAGTCAGGGAGAGGTCCAGGAAACAGCTACACCTGTGATGCAGGCAGGCTATAGTGAAGCACCAAAGAAGGCTCTCAACTTATACCGATTAGCTGGACAGTTTATAACCAAGCTTCTTGCAGCCTGCCAACATCGGTACAACTCTTGTTTGAAGACCAACATCCTGTTTGACTCCAAACTGCCTGCCTAGACCCTGACTTGCCTGCCGCAACCTTGACTTCTCTGCCAACCCTGATGACACCTCTGGGCTTTGATATCTGTACTATCCTCGAACAAGACTCTCTGTGTAGCGCCGCTGTGCGGTGACCATGCCTGCCTGGATGGATCAGCGCAGCTATACTTTTTTAAATGAGATCCATTGAGGTGTAGTGAATAGAGTGCTAGACTAGGAATCAGGAGATCTGGATTCAAAGATACATTAAACAGGCAAAGAACACATCACTAAAATATCATTAAAAAGTAAAAAGCTTTATAACTTTAAACAATATTTTGCCTTCAAGCATTTTGAATATATAATGTGCTAAAATAGTTAAGAGGTTGTGTGTGTGTGTGGAAAATGCAACCCTGAAAATGTATCTTGTGCTTTAAAATGAGGCCTGAGCAGCAGTTTACTAAATGCTACTGTGAAATAACATTTCACATAAGGAGCCTTCATGGTGCAGTGATTAAACAAGAGTACTGTAGCCAAAACTATTTACATTGTAAAATCAATCCTTATGAGCTCTATGTTGAATCAGCCTTCCATTCTTCTGAGGTTGGTATTATGAGTACTCAGCATGTTTGGGGGCAAAAAATTCTAGTTACAGTGTGAACTGCCCAAAGAGTGTTGTTAAGTGCTATGGTACCGAATATACGTGTCATTGCAATTGCTAAATAATCAGCCAGATCTCCAGCCAAGTCTGGAAGCAACGTGAATGTACAGTAAGTACGTTGAAAAGTAATCACTTTCATAGTAACCTAACAGTTGAGTTGGGAAAGGAAGAAAAAGTCTGAAAGATTCCAAAAGTCTGAATAGAACAAATTTGTGTGTGACCAAATGAGTTTATCAGAACGGCACACAAGCAACTGATTATTCCTGCAGGGGCAGAGATTCAAATATAAATAACAAAAAGAAATATATATAGGGATGCAAGACTCAAATACAGAAACCACAATAAGCTGCTACCACACACACACAACAGATAGCAACCATACTGTTATCAAGGAGCATCAGGCATCACGTAGCAGCAGTAACAGTGACAACAAATGAAGATAGCATACACTTTTTTCCATAGATTGTCTGGGTGAGACTTAGAATAATTTTCTTTATGGGTCCTTTCTTTATAGGTCCTTATAAAATGTTTAAAAACTAAAGATTGCTTAAACCTATAGTGCTTTTTGCTTTATAATGATGTATTTTAGAAATTGATGCTCTCTCTTTTCAATGTGCTTTTGAGATGATAAGCTCCAACATTTTTAGAATGAAATTTTAAAAAATTATTTTGATTTTTACTGTACCTTTTATACTCCCAGATTTTGGATTGAAATCTGACTTAAACTCACTCAACAATTCATGTTTAGTTTTCTCTTCATCCGTCCCCCCACCCCCAGCATTTGTGCCTACAGTTTTCCATAGCTGTAAGATTTTTGGACCTTTTCAATATCTGAATGTATGATGTGAGGATGCTGGTGTAGGAACTGGCAAACCACGCCAGAAATTTCTGCCAAGAGAACCCTATGGACCAGAACAAAAGGCAAAACAAAAGAGGCAAGTTAGATGAAACAGGATGCTTAACACAGATCAAAAGAAGGGGAGAGATGGGAGAGGGGGAGGAGAAATACAGTGTTGCAAAGAACAATACTGCATAGGAACATGGAATGTGAGGTCAATGAACCAAGGAAAACTGGAAGTGGTGAAAAATGAGATGGAAATAATAAACATTGACATCTTGGGAATCAGCGAGCTAAAATGGACAGGGATGGGTGAATTCAACTCGGGAAACCATCACATCTACTACTGTGGCCAAGAAAACTTCAGAAAAAATGGAGTAGCCATAATTGTCAATAAAAGAGTGAGAAAAGGAGTAATGGGATACAATCTCAAAAATGATAGAATGATGTCAGTCAGAATACAAGGCAAACCTTTTAATATCACTGTAATCCAAATATACACACCAACCACGGGTGCAGATGAAGCCACAGTGGACCAGTTCTATGAGGACCTACAACACCTCATAGAACAGACACCAAGAAATGATGTCCACATTATCTTGGGAGATTGGAATGCCAAAGTAGGAAATCAAAAAGTAGATGGAATAACAGGCAAGTTTGGTCTTGGAACACAGAATGAAGCAGGGTTAAGATTGATAGAGTTCTGTCAAGATTACACACTGGTCATAGCAAACACCCTCTTCCAGCAACACAAGAGGCAACTTTACACATGGACATCACCAGATGGCCAACATCGAAACCAGATTGATTACATAATCTGCAGCCAAAGATGGAGAACCTCCATTCAGTCAGCAAAAACAAGACCTGGAGCAGACTGTGGCTCAGATCACAACCTACTAATAGCAAAATTCAGACGTAGACTAAAGAAAATAGGGAAAGGAATCAGGCCAGACAGATATGACCTAGACAACATCCCTAAGGAATACACGGTGGAGGTGAGGAACAGATTTAATGGTTTGGAATTGATAGACAGAGTGCCAGAAGAAGTATGGACAGATGTGCGGGACATCATGCAGGAGGCAGCAAGGAAAACCATACCAAAAGAAAAGAAGCATAAGAAAGCAAAGTGGTTGTCTGATGAGACTCTTAAAATAGCAGAAGAAAGAAGGAATGCAAAAGGCAAAGGAGAAAAGAAAAAATACAGTCACTTGAACACAGTATTTCAAAGAAAAGCAAGTAGAGACAAGGAAATCTATTTAAATGAACAGTGCAAAGAAATAGAGGAAAGCAACACAAGAGGCCGGACTAGAGATCTTTTCAAAAAATTTGGGGAAATCAAGGGAACATTCAAAGCAAAAATGACCATGATAAGGGACAAAGACGGCAAGGAGTTAGCTGATGCAGAAGAGATTAAGAAAAGATGGAAATAATACACAGAGGAACTTTACAAAAAGGACCTCAACACCACTGATAAATGATGAGAACATTGAACTTGAGCCAGACATCCTAGAGAGTGAAATCAGAAAGGCCCTAAAAAGCACTGCGAACAACAAAGCTAGTGGAGATGACGGTATCCCAGTTGAATTTTTCAAAGCTCTAAAAGATGACGGAATCAAATTACTGCATTCGATATGCCAGCAGATCTGGAAATCAAAACAGTGGCCAAAGGATTGGAAAAGATCAGTATACGTTCCAATCCCAAAGAAGGGTAGTGCCAAAGAGTGTTCAAATTATCGAACAATTGCGCTCATCCCACACGCTAGCAAGGTGATGCTCAAGATAATACAGGATAGACTTCAGCAGCACGTGGAGAGAGAATTGCCAGAGGTGCAGGCGAGTTTCAGAAGAGGCAGGGGGACTAGAGACCACATTGCTGGATCATGGAGAAAACAAAAAAAAATCAGAAACAAGTATACCTCTGCTTTATTGACTACACCAAGGCCTTTGACTGTGTGAACCACAATAAAATGTGGCAAGTACTTAAAGAAATGGGAATACCAGAACACCTCATATGCCTCATGAGAAATCTGTACAAGAGTCAAGAAGCAACAGTTAGGACAGAACACGGAATGACATAATGGTTTGGAATAGGAAAAGGAGAAAGACAAGGCTGAATTTTATCACCCTACCTTTTCAACCTATACACAGAGCACATAGTGCACAATGCAGGGATGGAGGAATCACAATGTGGGATCAAAATATTGGGAGAAACATCAACAATTTGAGATATGCAGATGATACCACCCTAATGGCAGAAAGTGAGGAAGACCTGAACCTAGTGATTAGGTTGAAAGAAGAGAGTGCAAAAGCTGACCTGAGACTTAACATCAAGAAAACCAAGATAATGGCAACAGGCCCTATCAGCACCTGGAAAGTAGATGGGGAAGAAGTAGAAGCAGTGACGGATTTTACTTTCTTGTAATCTAGGATCACTGCAGGTGGTGACTGCAGCCATGAAATAAAGAGGCGACTGATTCTAGGGAGACAAGCCATGAGAAACCTGGGGAACATAGTGAAAAGTAGAGACATCATCTTGCAAAAAAAAATCCATGGACTCAAAGCAATGGTATTCCCGGTGGTAATGTATGGATGCAAGAGCTGGATCATTAGGAAGGCTGAGCGCAGAAGAATAGACGCCTTTGTTTGAGATGTGGTGTTGGAGGAGAGTTTTGAGAGCGAGGAGAACAAATAAGTCAATCTTGAAAGAAATCAGTCCTGACTGCTCCTTAGAAGGTCAAATAGTAAAGATGAAGATGAAGTACTTTGGACACCAAATGAGAAGAGAGGATTCACTTGAGAAAGCCTTGATGCTGGGAAAGGTGGAGGGCAAAAGAAAAAGGGGGTGGCCAAGGATGAGATGGCTGGATGGCATTGTGGACGCAGCAGGCACCGAGCTGAGCGGGCTGAGGAGGATGGTGTAGGACAGGGGTACCTGGAGATCAATGGTCCATAGGGTCGCAAAGGGTCGGAATCGACTATGCGACTGAACAACAACAACAATATCTGAGATTTAATTTTGTGCATATGGAATGGGAAAAAACCCCAATGTAGATAAATAAAGCTTGTAGAAACAGAGAAGCTGATGTTGCCTGGAGTCATTGCAACAATGAAAAGACTAACCGCTTGATACCAAGATGAATTTTGGAATTAACTCTTTTTGGGATACATGCCAGATGTAACAAACACAAGCTTCTAATTTTCTCTCTCTGGAGGCCTATAATGTTCTACGGATCTTTGAAACAGATGTTCAGGCATCAGACTGCCTGACCCCACAGACATTGTATAGGATTAGGAGTCAGAAGACCTGAGTTCAAATTCCTTTTTAGTCAGAGAAAGTAATTAGGAGACAATGCTGAACCATTCCTTGAAACTCACGTACTGTATACAGGGGAAATTTTATCATGTTTGCCATAAGTCAGAGGCAATTTAACAGGCCATAACAACATACCTTTTTGTGGGTTGCCCAGGCCGCTAATTGGACAGCTACCTTTCCCAAAGGGTTTGTTGGGGTCTGCAAACGATCCCGAACCATCCTGGCTCGTCAGGAAAGGCAATTGGGTACGGGCAAATCAGCAATAGGGAGCTTTAGTGACTCCACCTTTACTTGGCAGAGGGCAGTGAAGGCGGTAGAGCAAGTGTCATGTAGAGAGAGACTCAAGGTCTCGCAAACAGCTACGGTATCTCACTCACGTCCGCGCATAAGGACTGAGCAGACACTAACCACAGCTAGACCAAATAGCTATGCATAGGTACGCAGAGCCTTCTAGGAGTTAGATAACATGGGAACAATGAGTCCCACCGCAATCTGCTGATATAACCTGCCTATGGGCAACCTGGGCACGTTGGCTGGTAAGTGTAGCCCAATCAGCCAAGTGCAACGTAGTAAACTTTCTGTCACGGGGGTCTCACGCGGGCTGTGCGTGCTGACTCCCAATTATAGTCAATAAATACAGTCCATCCGAAAAATTGGGGCTGACTTTCTTCATCATACATCAGTCTCGCGTGCCTTCCTTGAGTTCAGCACCTTGACTCCCATGGACCATTACAACACCTTTTAATATCTGCATAGATCAGTAATTATTTACCTTGTCATAGAGAATGAGAAAAACTGGATTTGTTCAGATTATTGTTATTCTGTACAATTCCCTAACATTTTCTCTTTCTTGCCTGGCCTCTCTCATTCTCTCCCCCCACCCCCCAGCTCTACACCCATAAATATTAGCAGGGTACCAGCTAGCAACATTGAGGAACACAAACTAGAAAGAAGATATAAACTAGGGCAGGGATGGCCAAACTACGGCCCACAGGCCGGTACCCACCCTGCGGCGCCAAATCATCCGGCCTGTGCCACCCTTGCTACTACTGGAAGCGGATAAAATGAAATCATGCATGTGCAAATGTTGCTGTAAATGCACCCACCGCTGTCGTAAACATATTTATGACAGTTGCAGACATGTTTTACAGCAGTCTTTAAGGTGGGAGGAACCACATGACCTGCCCGCTCTACCATGTGAACAGTCAACGACATGAAAAGTTTGGGAACCCCTGGACTAGGGCTTGAGTTCCAAGTTGGTTGAAGAATAAGATGGAAACAAAAAATGAACATTCATTGTCACACATTTGTTGATAACAAGGAAAACAGGAGAGTACTTTGTGAGGGATGTTTATGCTCAGACCATTTCTGGGCAGACCAGCTTTCTCTGCTTCTGTTTAATTCATTTGAGATGAAAAGCCTTTCAGTTCATGAGTCTTCTGTGTCTTTTTGCCTGCTACCTTCCCCATGTTTTAAATTAAAGCAAGCTGTTAATAGAAAGCCAATTAACTGTACACCGGAGCCAACTATGCATAAAGTCCCAATTTGTCATCCAGAACAGAGTGCAAATGGAAAGTGATACTCATTTTGTGTCTAATATTCTTTCCTATCTGTGAGAGTACTCACAGAAGGTAAACATCACTAATATTCGACACACACACCCCTCAAATGCAATCAAATAGAGCATGGTTTCAAACCTTTTATACCTTCTCTCAGACAAGTGGAGCCAGGTCTGTCAGAACATCTTTGCTATCAGAAAGAAACTGAAAAAGACAGACAGCACTTCAAATAAATCAATTCCACCTATTAGCTCTTTTCATTTGTCTATATCTTCAGACACAATGGGAGTGCTGGAGGCAAACCAGGGGTGATTCGTTTGGTAATTATACTGTTTTCTTAATTACTTCAAATTCAGCTTAGATCTACTCTGATCAATAAACTTGTGCAACATCCACTACATAGCTTAAACAATCAAGTACAAAAATGATTACAAATATATTCGCTGCTAGAGAAAACAATTCATTTCACTTAGCAAAAATAAAGTGTTCCATTTCTGGGACATGACTTCGGCCACTAAACTTATAAACGAGGGATGTACCATACCATGCCCCACAGAGCAAAAGGCAGCCTCTTGTACTTTTCAATTATAAACCGTTGCTGTAAAATCGCCCCGGAGTTGTCTTACCCAAAGACAGAGCATATAATGACTATATGAATCCCATTATGCCAAGTAGATGAAAAGATACTGTTATCTATACCTATAAATCTGTACGTTAACTGTTGGAATGCGACAAATGATCCTGCACCCGGCCCTACTAGCCCGTACCAAGCATTCATTCACTCGCCCGAACCGGGTTCGCAGGTAACTGTCAGGTTGAGAAATGAACGAGTGGGGCAGGAGACCCATGAATGCAAACAAAGAAAAAAGGACATCACTACCCAACATTCCTTGTGCCACACCACAGCCAATCAGGCTGAGAGGCGTGAGCAAAAAGAACGTTGGGAAACGCGCCCAGCCAATCAAAAACAAGCCGCAGGGAAAAAACCGCCGCACGAACGCAAACCACTAACTCAAAACTACAAGTCCCAGCGTCCTGCACGCCGTGAGCGCACAGAACTCTGAGAAAGCCGGCGCGCGAAAAATAAAAAAGAAAAACACAACAGGAACGCAAGTCCGCCGCAGGCAGACACAGCGCCTCACAGCCACGCAAACACCCGCCGGCCTTATTTCCCGGAGCAACGGGGGGGAGAGGGACTCCCTCTCCTCCACGCTACCTCGCTGAATACAAGGCGAGACCACCACCGGACTCAAAGAAATTTGAGCCGGGGTGGGGAAAAAACAAGGAAAACCGGAGGGGGGGATCAAGGAGGGGGGAAGGTGCTGATGCATTGCCCCCCCCTTGAAAGCGAACCAATTCCCCATGAAGCAAAGGCAGCGAACGAGGCTCCGGTCTTTGCCTTTACTTCCCGAGGAAGTGTTTCGCTTTCAAGGGGGGGAATGCGCCAGTACCTTACCCCCCACCCCCATTGAAAGCAAACCAATTCCCCATGAACCAAAGGCAGAGAACGAGGCTCCAGTCATTGCCTTTACTTCCTGAGGAAGTGTTTCGCTTTTGGGGGGATGCACCAGTACCTTCCCCCCACCCACCCACCCCCGTTGAAAGCAAACCAATTTCCCGGGAAGCAAAGGCAATGAACGGGCCTTCAGTCATTGCCTTCGCCTCCCAGAGCTCCTCACCCGGGCACAGCACACACCTACTGGGATGGACATTTCAAATCTGCCCAGTGTGTGTGTGCGCACAAACCAAAACAACCCCGAAACAACAACATCACCAAAAAGAAAATAACAAAAACAAACACCAAAACTATTACAAAATAATAATAATAATAAAGTCAATAATTTTAAAAAAATTAATAAACAAAAATAAATAAATACAAAATACACAAACAAAAACTTCCACAACACCAGAAAACCACAAACAAAACACCTAACTACAACATGAAAACAAACAAACAACAACAAAATAAAACAAATTAAACACAACCAGAAATAATCAAACCAATTAAACCAAACTAAAAATAAACCAACACATAAAAGACCAAACAGAAACACCTCCCAGCCCACCAACACAAAACCAAAACAAAGAAAAAACCCAGAAGAAATAAAACCAGACAATTTACCAGCGTGTCCTCACTCCACGACATCGGAACAGAAATGAAGAACCAAAGACGACTTACCGGAAGAAGCACCACCCAGAGGCCAGAAGAGAAAAAACACCTGAAATGAAACCAAAACGCCTAGCAGCCCCACCTGCAGGGCACAATAGTAAAAACAACTCAAACACACTCAACAGAGTAAAAACAAGTCAAAAACATAACACAAAATCACAATTTTACACAAATAACAAATATATCTAAAAAAAATAACATAATAAGATTTCTAAAATCCTGTGTTTAGTTTTTACTCAAATAAAAACCCAAAACATCTAAACACAGTTTAAAAACATTTAATGTAAAAAACATGTACTTTCACATTTTTAAAATTATTACCTACGATACAACCATTAAAAAAGGTCACATACTAAAATATTATTTGGTTAAATAGAAAATTTAGAAAAAATATATAATCCTTTGTTCTTTTTTTAATCCACAAAAAAAACCAAACAAACTGATTACAGTTTAAACCAGCCCAGCATCGTAACAAAAATTAACGTATATGTTAAAGCAAATATTCAAAAACACATTAGAAAAATTTCAAAATATAAGTTGTTATTACTGTAAAGTATCACAACAATACAATCTATTTAACAAATGAAAACATAAAGGAATTGTGCATAATTAAAAATTTAAAAAAGAACAATTACAGACTAAGCTCTTCTTTACCAACATTAAGAAAAAAACTATTCCAAAACAATTTAAAACAATTTAATCTGCTAGTAGCACAATATTTTAAAGCCAGTTCAGAATGACAACAGCACTGCTGAAGGGTTGTGGAGAAGGAAGCACAAAGGAAATATTACCACCCCTTTTTAAAGGTCTCAAAAAAACACCAACACAAAGAACACTTTTCTCAAGAGATGAAAATATTTGAAAATTACACTCTGATTCCAGTTCAGTTCAACTCTGAAAAGACTGTGCCCAACATTTTTCAGAAATTACCCCATCAATATAAAAGCTCTAGGACTCACTACATTTTTGTTCTACACAAACACTTGACTGTTTAGTACTCTTACAACATATTTCAGAATTCGGAATACTTCAGAGGATTCTGCATTTCCCATAGCCTACTGCTGGGAAACCTTTTAAGTCATAGACAACTAACATCTAGTTTTTAATCTTCTACATTTAAGACATCCTAGAATAATTAAATACAGTGCCCAGGATACCACTAGAAGACTAATAAGACCACCAAGAGCTACCATGATGATGAGTTGTATTGCTCTAACACTCATGATGTTTTTCTTGATATTCAGCATATATCTGGCTGAGTCTATTATTATATGTCCTTCATTCTAGGATGATCCAGAACTGATCATGTCTCTCCTCTGGATGACAACCATTCAAGTATCTGAGGAGTGCTATTATATCTCCCCTTAGCTTTCTTTTCTCAATGCTAAAGATGCTCAGTTCTTTCAGTCTTTCCTAACAGGGTTTGGTTTCCAGTCCTCTAATCATCTTTGTTGCCCTCTACTGAATTTGTTCCAATTTGTTGGCATCCTTCTTAAAATGTAGTGTTCAGAACTGGACATAGTACTCATGATGAGGCCTAACCAGTACTCAAAAGAAGGGAGGTTTTACTTTACAAGATTTTGATACTATGCAGTACTTCTATTAATACAGCCTAAAATAGCAGTTCTCTTTTTTGCAGTTCCATCATACTGTTGCCACATGTTCAGCTTGAATTCTACAACAATTCCAAGATCCTTCTCGCTTCTAATATAATTGAGAAAAATAATATATTTCATCTTGTAGCTATGTTTTTGTTTGTTTTCTGCTAGGTATAAAACTTTGCACTTATTCCTGCTAAATTTCATTCTGTTGGTTTTAGCCTCATGCTTATGCTTAGCAGGATCTTTTGAATTTTATTTCTCTCTTCCAATATATTACCTATTCCATGTAATTTGTGTCATCTGCAAATCTGATAAACATTCCCTGCATCCCCTCAACCAACTCATCAATAACGTTAAAGAGTACCAGGCCCAGGACTGAGCCTTGTGATAACCTTCTTTTTACTACCTCCCAGTTTTAAAAGAAACCTTTGATACTCAGTTTGAATATGATTCTGTAACCAACTGGATATCCACCTGACACTTGTGCTATCTAGACCAAACCAAGTGATCTTGCTAATCAGAATATCATGGGGCACTACAGTAGACCCTCGCACAATGACAAAGCTTGGTTCCAAGCTTAATGTCATTATGTGCAATTCATCGTTAATCGTGAGATCCCACACAACGATGCTAAAAAAGTGGCTCCCTATGGGAAAACCTTGGTTTACTACGTTTTTGCATAGCAATGCTAAAAAAGTGGCTCCCTATGGGAAAACCTTGATAAACGACATTTTTGCATAGCGATGCTAAAAAAGCGGCTCCCTGTGGGAAAACCTCGATTAACGATGTTCCGCACCACGACATGACGTCGTTGTGCGGATGGTGAATGATACACAAAAACAGCATCATTAATCAGATTTGTCGTTAATCAAACACGTCGTTAATCGGGGGTCTACTGTTTGTCAAAAGTTTTGATGAAGTCAAGATATATTGCATCTACAGAATGTCCACTGTCTACCAAAATTTTTATCTAATTTTAAAATTAGATATCTCTACTCCAGTGGAGTTGGGACTTTAGGAATAAAACAAATACATTTGCCACAAGGAAGCCACTGAGAAGGGTCACCATTTGGAAATGAAAGTATTTTTATTTTTAATGTGTGTCCCTAAGAACACACTCTATATTAGTGGTCATGATTCTCATCATTATCACAGGGAAGAAATACAACCACCAATCAATTGTTTTATATACAGTACTGTATTGCCATATTTGAATGTTGTAAACGTTTAGTATGTTGTAAATTGTCCAATATGTAGAACTTTGGTTCTCCAGAGAAACGATATATAAATGTATTAAAATTAACTACATACATACATACATAGATACATACATACATAAGGTCAACCTTTCTCTTCTTAACTTTTGATTTCTCTTTTCTTGTTTGTCATTCAGTTTCATGTATTCTCTGAGCTAGAGGTAGCAAAATAATTGCCAGAAATAAGTAGGACAATGCTGTGTAACTCCTCTCCATGTTATGTCCCTTTGTGTGTCCCTATTTGTAGAAAGTAAGTTTTTCACAGAGTTGGAAAAGACATATATTGCCACAGAATAGGGCAGGGCCACAGGTAAGGATATTTCCACAAGGGTGCTAATTAGGTCAGTCTAGCATGGATGGAGATGGGGGGAAGACACATATCCTGACACAGTATGTGAGTAAAAGCAGGAGCAGGAGGAGCAGGGATCCTAATAAGACCTTCAGGGCTCGGTTTTTATAGGAAGCAATGGTGTGAAGGATAGTCAGCCAAATATTCCACTGGACAGAAATTTGTAAAGGAGGACTGGGAGTCTGAAGGAAGATAATTTGGGGCCGAGAAATACTTGATCCAAGTATCCCCTTTCAAAGCAACTTTCCCCACCTCTGAATGAGCCCCTCCCCTAGAGAAGTGCCACAGTAAATTCCAGCCAGAGCATACTCTACTTTTCCTCCTTCTCCAAGGATCAAGTTCCATTTTTTCACTACTTTTTCCCAACCACAGAGAAACCCTAGACCAGGGGTGGCCAACCTTGGTGCTCCTGCTGTTCTTGGACTTCAATTCCCAGAAGCCCTGATCAGCAGGTTTGCTGACTTGGGCTTCTGGGAAGTGAAGTCCAAGAACAGCAGGAGCACCAAGGTTGGCCACCCATGCCCTAGAACCATGATGGTGAACCTTGGCACTCCAGGTGTTCTTGGACTTCAATTACCAGAAGCCCATGTCAGCACTCCTGCTGAGCAGGGCTTCTGGGAACTGAAGTTCAAGAACAGTTGGAGTGCCAAGGTTCACCATCACTGCCCTAGACAAACAAATCTGTTTCAGTTTACATTGTAATATATGTATTTACGAGCCCAGCAGAGAGATGTTCAAATGCTTTAAAATTACATGACCACAAATACTAGATGACTAAAAGAGACCTCTCTAGTCACAAAGAGAGCCACCTTCCTTTATCCCAGTCCCCAAGCCTGCTACCTTGGGTATACTAAAGAAATTTCACAGGCTGAAAAAGCAGAATGCAGCACTTCCTTCCCAGTGAAACCAGCCCATTTAGGTCAACCTTAATGGCTGTTATCTGTAAGCTTCCAAGAGTTGCAGAACTTCTCAACCAGTGACACAGCTGTTCCTACACTCTCTGCATATTAGTAGCCTAGATCCCTGCTATGCAGCCTTTCTCATTTGTGCTACAATCACACTGAAGAGCAGGAAAGCCATATACATTTCTAACCTGATGTTCACATTTTTTTAGCAGAGCAGTCAAAATGAAAGTTGTGGGTTGAGGAAGCGAGAAAATGTCTGTTGCTAGACTTCTTGCTAGCTGCAGGTGAAGTTTGAACTGCTCAAGATTATAAGAACAAAAGAACAGTGAACCAGATGGTGTTATATGGCAGGTAATTTGTACAACCCCAACTCTCTCTGAGGTTAAACAAAGTAAGGCAAAAGGAGGACAGATGAAGATGACACAGATTGACAACACAAGAAGAAGAAGAGGAAGAAGAAGAAATAAAAACATGGCTCACAAGCATTAGGATTTGCTATTTAGAGCAGTCACAGGTTAATTTCATCTCTACCATGGGATTACCGGTAAAAGATCCTCAAGCGGGTCATAGCTTACAAACCATGATTTAAAAAAATATGAAATATGGTAACCAATAAGTTTATAATAAGCTCTAATCACCTCTAGTAGTCCAGGTAGGGAGAGAGAGAAATCACAACAGAACACACAGATATTAATCTTTGAATTATTAGGTACTTGGTATGCATAGTAATATATTTATTAAGGAGTTTTACTAGGTGTTTTAATGTGTATAAATTGATGGGAATGACTCCCTCTAGGAAATATAATATGTCCTTAATAAAAACACAAAGATAAACATAAGAGACAGCTAACCAATGCCAACACAAGAGTAAATGCAAACTCAGTCATTACCGCTCAAAGGCTAATGAGGATAGTCAATGAGATAAACTAAGCAGTACAGGTAGATTCATTTCATATATATCATACACCTTACTATCTAGATCAGGGGTTCTCAACCTTTTCAAGTCAGGGGCTGGGTCGTGCTCCCTCATACAGTTGAGGTGGCCAGACTCATGGTCCTCCCGCCATTTACAGCTGCAGTAAATATGTTTACGACAGCAGTGGATACATTTATGACCGTAAATGAGTCCGCAGCCGATTCCAGTAGTGGTGGCAGCAGCAGCAGCTGGAGCGAGGGCGTGGGCCAGATTATTTGGTGCCATGGGCCGGATCCGCCCCATGGACCATAGGTTGAGAACCCCTGATCTAGATCATCCCTCTCTTCCTCTTTCATTTGTGTGTTCTTACCAATGCCATAAGCTTTTAAATGAGCAAAAGAAGTTACAAGAATTTATAAGAACTTAGCACTGATTAATTTAAGCATTCCAGAAAGGGATACTCTAAATGTAGGAGCAACCGAACTGCACATCTCCAGTCCTTCTCTATAGAGAGGAACAATCTGAAGAAGATAGCAAAGGTATGAAGCTCAGTGATTCTGGACTAAAAAAACACTAATCTGCACATTTCTAGAGAGCAGCGTCTTTTACACATTGTGGAAGCTCTAATCATCAGATTTCTTTCACTCTAATGCTTTCAGGTTCTTCTTCTTTCGTGTCCAGGTCAAACTATAAACTGCCAAAATGAAGCCACTTTCTTGGCTTTGTCATTGGCCAAACTTAAATCCTCATCGGTACATGTTTCTGGTAATAATCGGAAGACCAATAAATGAGCTCCAGTGTCTCTTCACATTCACACAGTGTGTTATGCTTTCAGACGATCCAAAAACAATCATATTTTTTTTAATTATTCTATTGTATTTTGATACTGTGGTGAATATTTCTGATATCCAGGCCATGAAACCCCTCTATTTTTATTATTCTGGGTATGCTTATCAGGCCTAAAACATTCTGTTGGTATCTTGTTTTCTTGAGGGTCAGGCTGTCAAATTCCTCTAACAGAATCAGGTATCTCAGCCCAATTTCTTTTCCCATCTATCAGGAAGAGGCTAAGCACATAAAAATAATTCTGATGGGTTCCAGCAGTAGTATAACTAACTATCCCTCCAAGTACAGCATGCTCCAGATGTCAAACCAAACAACATTTTAAGTCTCAGCTAAAGCACAACTATGAAATAGAGAGTAAGGATTCTCTCACCCTTTCCTCAAGTGAATTCAGTAACACATTTGACCACCTAACACCTGTTGCAGCTTGGAATAAAGATTATTTTCCTTCATAAATGTATAGGCAAGGAAAGAGTATTGGCTACATAGATGGGGGCAATGACTCAATATGTTTCTTCTTGCCAAGCCTATACATGTTTTAAACCAATGAAGACTTCCCACAATAAAGAAAACTGCTGTCTTTCCTTTGTATGCCAGACACAGATAGTCCCAAATAAATAGAACAAATCCTTAATTTAACCATTGAAATCAGTGGGACCTTCAGTTAGTTTTGACTAACAAGTCCCATGTGTTTCAGTAGGTCTAACTCTAGATGGGACTAACATTGGCTTTACCTTATAGAAGAAAACATGGTTCTCTTTTATAGAATTTAGATTTAGGACAATGTCATATGATAAGCAGCATGCAGAAATCCAGGTTTATTTTGCAGTTCTGAGCTTGACAACTGCATATATTACAGGAATCTGATGAGGACAGAGGACATGATGCGGAGAATTTCCACCTCTGGCAATCACCCATCCACTGTTTCCAGCACCACACTATCTGCTAGTAATAAAAGCTATGGTAAATACTTTTATAGATATCCCTGACAGAGGTACAGAAAATACCACCAATATACCAATGGCATTATGTGTTGTTGTTCAGTCGCACAGTCGATTCCGACCCTTTGCGACCCCATGGACCATTTTCATCCAGGCACCTCTATCCGACACCATTCTGCTCAGCCCACCAAGCTCTGTGCCCATTGTTTCCACAATACCATCTATCCATCTCATCTTGGGACGCACCCTTCTTCTCTTTCGCTCCACCTTTCCCAGCATCAAGGCCTTCTCAAATGAGTCTTCCCTTCTCATTTGATGTCCAAAGTACTTTAGCTTCAGCTTCACTATTTGTCCCTCCAATGAACAGTCAGGGTTGATTTCTTCCAGTGTTGACCTATTTGTTCTCTTTGCTGTCCAGGGGACTCTAAGGACTCTCCTCCAACACCATATCTCAAAGGCATCTATTCTTCTGCGCTCGGCCTTCCTAATGGTCCAGCTCTCACACCCATACATTACCACTGGGAATACCATTGCTTTGACTATGCAAATTTTTGTTTTCAAGGTGATGTCTCTGCTTTTCACTATATTCCCCAGGTTTCTCATTGCTTGTCTCCCCATAATCAGTCGTCTTTTTATTTCATGGCTACAGTCGCCATCTGCAGTGATCTTAGATCCCAGGAAAGTAAAATCTGTCACTGCTTCTACTTCTTCCCCATCTATTTTCCAGGGACTGATGGGACCTGTTGCCATTATCTTGGTTTTCCTGATATTGAGTCTTAAGCCAGCTTTTGCACTCTCCTCCTTCAATCCAAACAAGAGGTTCTTTAGGTCTTCCTCACTTTCTGCCATTAGGGTGGTATCGTCTGCATATCTCAAATTGTTGATGTTTCTCCCAGCAATTTTGATCCCATATTGTGATTCCTCCATCCCTGCATTGTGCATTATGTGCTCTGTGTATAGATTGAATAAGCAAGGTGATAAAATGCAGCCGTGTCTTACTCCTTTTCCTATTCCAAACCACTCTGTCATTCCGTGTTCCGTCCTAACTGTTGCTTCTTGGTTCGTGTACAGATTTCTCATGAGGCATATGAGATGTTCTGGTATTCCCATCTCTTTAATTACTTGCCACATTTTGTTGTGGTCCACACAGTCAAAAGCCTTGGTGTAGTCAATAAAACAAAAGTAGACTTGTTTCTGGTATTCTTTTGTTTTCTCCATGATCCAACATATGTTGGCAATGTGGTCTCTAGTCCCCCTGCCTCTTCTGAAACCGGCCTGCACCTCTGGTAGTTCTCTCTCCACATGTTGTTGAAGTCTATCCTGTATTATCTTGAGCATCACCTTGCTGGCATGTGGGATGAGCGTAATTGTTCGGTAATTTGAGCATTCTTTGGCATTGCCTTTTTTGGGGATTGGAACGTACACTGATCTTTTCCAATCCTGTGGCCACTGTTTTGTTTTCCAGATTTGCTGGCATATTGAATGCAGTAGTTTGATTCCATCATCTTTTAGGGCTTTGAAAAATTCAATTGGGATACCATCATTTCCACTAGCTTTATTGTTTGCAGTGCTTTTTAGGGCCTTTCTGACTTCACTCTCCAGAATGTCTGGTTCAAGTTCAAATTTCTCATTATTGTTATTATCAGGAGGTCCTTTTAGTAGAGTTCCTCTGTGTACTCCTGCCATCTTTTTTTATCTCTTCTGCTTCAGCTAACTCTTTTCCATCTTTGTCCCTTATCATGTTCATTTTTGCTTTAAATGTTCCCTTGATTTCCCCAATTTTTTTGAAAAGATCTCTAGTCCTGCCTCTTTTGTTGTTTTCCTCCATTTCTTTGCACTGTTCGTTCAGGTATTTTTCTTTATCTCTCCTTGCTTTTCTTTGAAATTCTGTATTCAGGTGGTTGTATTTTTTCCTTTCTCCTTGTACTTTTGCATTCCTTCTTTCCTCTGCTATTTTAAGAGCCTCATCAGACAACCACTTTGCTTTCTTACGCTTCTTTTCTTTTGGTATGGTTTCTCTTGCTGCCTCCTGCATGATGTCCCGCGCCTCTGTCCATAATTCTTCTGGTACTCTGTCTATCAGGTACAAGACATTAAATCTGTTCATGACCTCCACCGTGTATTCCTTAGGGATGTTGTGTAGGTCATATCTGTCTGGTCTAATTGTTTTCCCCATTTTCTTTAGTCTAAGCCTGAATTTTGCGATCAGTAGGTTGTGATCTGAGCCACAGTCTGCTCCAGGTCTTGTTTTTTGCTGACTGAATGGAGGTTCTCCATATTTGAATGCAGAGTATGTAATCAGTCTGATTTCGATGCTGGCCATCTGGTGATGTCCATGTGTAAAGTCACCTCTTGTGTTGCTGGAAGAGGGTGTTTGCGTTGACCAGTGCATTCTCTTGGCAGAACTCTATCAATCTTTGCCCTGCTTTATTCTGTGTTCCAAGACCAAACTTGCCTGTTATTCCATTTACTTTTTGATTTCCTACTTTGGCATTCCAATCTCCTAAGATAATGTGGACATCATTTCTTGGTGTCTGTTCTATGAGGTGTTGTAGGTCCTCATAGAACTGGTCAACTGTGGCTTCATCTGCACTAGTGGTTGGTGCATAGACTTGGATTTCAGTGATATTGAAAGGTTTGCTTTGAATTCTGACTGACATCATTCTATCATTTTTATGTTGTATCCCATTACTGCTTTCCTCACTCTTTTGTTGACAATTATGGCTACTCCATTTTTTCTGAGGTTTTCTTGCCCACAGTAGTAGATATGATGGTTTCCAGAGCTGAATTCACCCATCCCTGTCCATTTTAATTCACTGATGCCCAGGATGTCAATGCTTATTCTTTCCATCTCATTTTTAACTACTTCCAGTTTTCCTTGATTCCTAGACCTCACATCCCATGTCCCTATGCAGTATTGTTCCCTGAAACACTGTATTTCTCCTCCCCCTTTCGTATCCCTCCCCCTTTTCAGATCTGCTGTGCTGAGCATCCCCTTGTTTTGCCTTTTGTTTTGGTCCATAGGGTTCTCTTGGCAAACTTTGTGGCGTGCCTTGCCGGTCTCTACACCAGTCTTTTCCCATCACACATGTTATCACAGTTTAAACAGTTTTAAAACAAAGTATTATCATGCACAATATCACAGTTTATCACATAGTATCAAAGTAAAAGTTGAACTAATTAAAGAAAGGGAAAGGAAGAAAGAAAGAAAGAAAAAGTCCACTATATCAAGTCTCTATGTAAGTCAGTTTCTTGTACAGTCACTATGTCAGTTGCCATAAGCCATCTATGTTTAGTCAACTATATTATTTCAGATCGATTACTTATCCTTTGCATGCACGCAGCAGCTCTTGCTTCCCTTCGGCCGCATGGAGTTGGTCAAAGGCGCCGGCTCGGGCCTCTGTGTGATGGTGGTTGTGGATGGTATCTCCTGCGGGTGGTCGGGGGTCTCCTGAGGTGTCCTTCTCTCTGGCCCCAGGATGGGGAGGGAGGGGCAAGATCCTTTACTCACCTCCCCCTTGGGCCTCTCTGAATGGCAAATGGGCAGTAGAGCTGGGCCTTCCTGAAGCCTTTTCTTCCTTTATGTGTACTCTTAAAAAAAAAGTTAGGTATACGAGGTTCACTAGTCTGGCCAGGTTATCCTGCTATGGTAATAGAGTAGACCCTACTGCCAGTGACTCAATGCCTAGTGCCATCAGGTGGCAGTTAATTAACCTGACAACCCTGAGGACTAACGGCCTTGGTTGGTGAAGTCCACAGGGAAGGGTGATGGTCCCCATGTGGATTAAATCCCACTTGAATCCATCTTGTTGGAGGGCAGCAGCTTCATCAGTACTGGCCTGGGGTTGAAGTGGACTTTGTGTGCCAAAAGGGCTCAGGAACAAAATGTAGCTCACGGAACTGGATCAGCGGTATGGGGGGTCATGCGGCAACGTGGAAGGCAGATGAAAGGCTACTGCATTATATTCTCAGGACAGTCTTCATGGCTGATAGCCATGAGGATCGCCAATATTCTGATTCGGATGCGGCAGACTAATAATAATGAGGTTGAAGACATGGAGAATATGTATGCATTAGCACTTTGGACAAGTTCCTTATGTATTCTTGTCGTGACTGTCATCATTCTTCAATGATCACAAGACTGATAAGCTGAATCAGGAAAATGCAATGTTGGCTCAGGTTTCAAAGTAGATTGAGCTCCAATTGGCTTTCAGTTTCCCTAACCAGATTAGAGGAAGAAAGAGGCCGGTCACAGCAGATGCCCTGTCTCGGTTCATTACTCAACACCTGCTAAACTTGATTAACAGCCCCAGCTAATTATCTGTTAAGAGTATCTCATGCTGTGAGGGATCCCAGAGGTCTAAAATGGTGCCTCCATTTACATGTTTGTCTCCTTTCACAAGGTCTCTGTTAAACATCACCCAGCAAAGCAAAACAATGATCTCCTGAGCATTTCCAGGACTCCTGTAAGTCTTCCTTACAATTTAAACCAGGATTTCTCATCCTTTTAAAGCCAGGGGCTGTGTCACACAATCTCACACAGCTTCGGGGGCTGGACGGCCATTTTGCCTTTTGTACAGCACATGGCACTTCTTGGTATGGTGGAGGCAGGGGGGGGGGGACGCACACACACATGAAATGGCACCATGGCTCACAGGCTGCAGGTTTTGAATACCTGATTTAACCTATTGAGATGCCCAGAAACATGCCTACATGTCAACAGAAAGAATAAATGTTCATTTTCTTCATGCTGCAGAATTCTTCTCAAAATTGTGAATGAACAGGATTATAAAGCCATCATTGTCTTAACATTTGTTTCCTTGCTTGCTTATTGCAAACTCAATTCCATCTTCATATATTTTCAGAATGTTCTGAATTTTTTTCAATAGCCAATACAGGGGTCCTCTTTTAAAAATGAACATTATTATAATGATTTGGTATATCCTTGAGAAAATTCTCATCCTTCAGCCCAGTGTCTAAGACTGGTAGCCACCAAAAATCCATGCGTAGAATTTGCACAGCGCTCGGTGGGTTGAGGAGGATGGTGGAGGATAGTGGTGCCTGGCATGTGATGATCCAAGAGGTTGCAAAGGGTCGGACTCAACTATGTGACTGAACAACAACAACAACAACAGCAAATGCTTCCTTCCCATTCAAAAAAAGTTCATGCATTATGGACTTTATCCACGAAAGCTCACATTAAAATATAACAGTTATTCTTTAAAATACTAAAGTATTTTTGGTTTTCTTTTGTTTATTCTCTGATACACCTCAAACACAGACTAACATGGCTACTATTCCAAAAAATAGAATTTAAAAAAATTACTTATTGCTAAAATTTGTTGTGAGTTTTTTTATCTTATATAGGATGCTGGACCTATATTACAGAGAATCGCTTGGTCTGTATCTGTAATTTTGTGCATGTAAAAGTTCAGCCAAAGTTGCCTTCCCACTTGAGTCATTAAGCTGAGCATGGCTCCACAATTTCTATCATTACCGTCACTGCCCCATACATCACTTGCATGTGCCTAAGAATCCAGAAACCTTCATGCTACACTGTACCAGAGGTGAAGCAGTGGGATTGATGGCACCTTTGTTCCTAAAATAAAAGGAGGGAGAGGAGGAGAAAGTATTAATTGTAACTGTAAAGTAATTGTAACTGTAATTATAACTGTAATGGAAAGTCCATTATCAAAAGAAATAAAAAGAGAAAGTTGCACAATAGGTCATCATCCCTCCATCTGTAGGTACAGTACTTGGAGCCTTGGTACTGCAGCTGATGTTGTGAGTTCGATCCTGATGGGGATCAAGGTTGACACAGCCTTGTATCCTTCCAAGGTCAGTAAAACAAGTATCCAGCATGTTGTTGGAGGGGGATGCTAATTACCTTGTGAACCACTAAGTACTATGGGGTGGTATATAAGTGTAATTAATATTGCTATTACTACTTTTCTTTGGTTGAGGGATTCTATGAATTGAAGCCCCAAAAGCAAACACTTCCTATCTCTGAGACAAATCTCCTTATAATAACCATAACCTTACAATTCTTCTTCTTCAAATGCCGTATCTGATTCCGAATATTTGTTATCATCATGGAGATTAGCCATGATGACTGTCCTGGGATCAATATAATGCAGTGATCTTCCATTTGCCTTTCACATTGCAGCGTGACACCCATACCAATTGATCTAGTTCCACGGGTTGCTTTCTGGTCCTGAGCCCTTTTGACACATGAAGTCTTCATCAGCCCCTGGACAGTATTGATGAAGCTGCTGCCCAACATCAAGATGGATTCGAGTGGGATTTAATCCACTTGAGCACCATCACCGCATTGAGTCGGTCCTTGGGCTGAGAATTGCGGTATATAAATTAAAATTTCATTCATTCATTCATTCATTCACCCTTCCCTGTGAATTTCGACACCAAAGGTCATTTGTCTTCAATGTTGTCAGGTTAGTTGGCTGCCACCTGACGATCGGCAGGCATTGAGTCCCTGCCAGTATGGTCTACTCCAATAATGGCTAACCTTGGTGCTCCTGCTGTTCTTGGACTTCAATTCCCAGAAGCCCTGATCAGCAGAGTGCTTACTTGGGCTTCTGGGAATTGAAGTCCAAGAACACATGGAGTGCCAAGGTTAGCCATCACTCTATTACCATAGCAAGATAACCTGGCCAGAATGGCAATCTGACTATTACCTAGAAGGATTGTGAGCTTTCCTCTACTAAAGGTCTTAAAGTGGAATTTGAATCATCCTCAGTCAAGGATACTGCAGCTGTGGATTCCCTGTGAGGAACAGTGTTTGGACTGGATGGCCTCCAAGATGACCTATCCAAAGGTACAATTCATGGAGGAATTTAGGCAGTAGAAAAGCTTGTCAGCATACACTGTGAAACATATTAAAAAGATACACCTCCTTCTCTCCCCCCTCCATTTGGTTTGTGTCTTCCTGAAACATAACTGTGAACAAAGATGCAATTTGACCCTCAATAGATAGAGCAGAACTTTAATTTAGACACCAAAGCTAAACCTACTATAAAGTGTGTTTGTTTTCTCTAACCCTCCCCACTACGTTTCTTGATAAGTCTGAGAGAGCAAGTTCAACATACATACAGAAACAGAAGAAAGGAAAGGGGTGGGTGGGGGACCAAATGGTGTACTTGATACTGAAGTTATTACATAAATTAGGTAGTAAGAATGTTTCCTGAAGGACTCAATTCTCAGGCTTGTAGAGAAAAGAGGGAGTGGAAGTAAAAGAGGAGGCATTACCTCTGCAATCTATTCAACCACATTTGCATTTGGACTCGGGTCTCTGGATAAGACCCTGACTTAATGACTAGAAAGTTGGCAGGTCAGCAATATGAGACCCGAGTGCTGCACAACAGAGTGAGCTCTTGTCTCTGTCCCAGCTCCTGCCAACCTAGCAGTTCAATAGCAAGAAATTGCAAGTTGATAAATAGGTTCTACTTTGGTGGGGGTGGTAAACAGCGTGCCGTGCACGCCGGTATCTAGTCATGCCTGCCACATGACCACAAAAACGTCTGCAAATGCAGACAGCGCTGGCTCTTTGGCTGTAAAAAGAGATGAACACCGAACCCTAGAGTCGGATACGACTGGATTGTGAGCAAGGGAGACCTTTACCTCTTTCACAGGAGTCTATCTATCACTTTTTAAATGCACAGTACTTCAGTGATGTTTGCTGATATCTAGTACCTTATTTACTCACAAGTCTAAAGTCAAATTCCTTAAGTAAAATATACAAGGACTTTTGAGGAAAGTGGAAAGGGAAAAATGTAATAGCTCAGCAACATTTCATAGGGAGAAGTGGCAGTAGATACACACCTACAGAGATTGAGAGAGAACCCTTCAGCTGCTTAGCCTAAAGGTGAAGGTTTCTCATCACCAGAGAAATTCCCAGGCTGAGCAAGCCAATTATTTCAATAAGATGAGAGAAATTTCTTGGTAGCAGAACTGTACATTACAGATCAACTGTCATTAATACACAGAATTTCTTAACTGCTTAAAGTATGTAACAGTCACAGCAGAAGCTTGTCACACTACACATATACTGCAAAGTAGCTTGCCTTTTTTTTAAAAAAAAAATGGTCTTCAGAGCTTATTTCACAATGGTCATTTCATATCTATTTGGGGCATTGGTAGAATAAATAGCTATGCCATCTATCAGCCTGATTCACATTATTCAGGCTGTTATTTTTTAATGCTGATCCAAAGTTTTGTTAACAGGAACAATTCTTTTTACTATAATGAGTAGAGAAAAGCACCTTACTTTTAAATGCATGGTAAACACACACACACACACTACCTAAGGTTGGAATTTATGGATGAAATCTAATGTCTTACTCACAAATCTCCCTGGAAGGGGCTGCGGTGGCTCAGTGGTTAAGAAGCTGGCTTTGTTAGCTGGAAGGCTGGCAAGTTGGCAGTTCAAGACCCATGTACTGCATGGAGGATTGAGCGCCTGTCTCTGTCCCTGCTCTTGGGGACATGAAAGGAGCCTCATTTGGGCATTCCCTGAGTGGAGTTTCTTCCACAAAACTCCTTTCAACCCAGAATAATTTCTGACACAACATTATTATTACAGTAAAAAACCCTACTTATGTGAAAAGCTTGTTCCGTAGGCTTTTATGTAAATCGGTTTTTTACATAACTCGAAGCAAACCCATAGGAAAAATGATTTATTTAGTTTACTTGAAGCAAACCCATAGGAGAATGATATTTATGTAAATCAGAGCAACCTGTGGGATCCGCGCACATAATTGGCATACTGTCCCTGACAGAACCACGGCTTGGGGGAACACTCCTTGGAGCCTGGTTCCAAAGAGACAGACATTGGGGAGCGGATTAATAATCATAGTTCAATTCACCAATCACTGACCTGGCAGGCAGTTCGGACAATAGAGGGCAAAAGATCACCGAGTGATGAACTCGATAAGCATGTAATGGGTAATCTTGTATCCGCAGAGACAATGAGTCCAAGAGTCAACATAGGCACATGTTTACACCCGATAGCAGTAGACAATGCATGTCCCCCGGTAGTAAATTAGATAGATAAGGAACTTCCCCCAGGTGAGGTCACCCCTGATGAGTAACTTGTATAATCTTAAAGTGCAGACCTGCAGTTTTCCTGTAACGGCCATGCACAACCTATGCACGTGGTTGAGCTAGGCAGGGTATAAAGATTAGAGCCTTCTGATCAATAAACACTGGACCTTCACCTCATCTTTGCCTACGTGCCTTCCTTGTGTCCAGTCACTCTGTGACCCAGCAGGCCATTTCTGGCCCACCATTGCAACAGCAACCCACACTGTCGAGCTATCACATTTGTACCTAGTAATAAGGAATATCATTTACCAATTGTTACCTCTGTTCTACCTTTTAATTATTTTAAAAAGATTGTGGATAATGCCTTTAATATATGGAGTGGGAAGGGTCTCATAAGAGAAATGGTAGTTGTACAGGTATGCTGGTAAAAGAACATAAAGTTTAAGATGTTCATGAGATCAAGGTGACATTAGGCAAACATCATGCCTAACTCAAATCCCTGCAAACTACTCTCTGAAGAATAATGGGAGCCCTATTAAAATTTTCAGAGAAAACATTGTGTAGAATAGCAATTTCCCCCCTGCCAAATAAGGGACCGAGAACAAGAAAAAGAATTTTAAAAACACTTTATAAAAAAAAACCTAGAGGACACAGATTTGCATATACTGTACTGTAATTGCCAAATTATATTTTATAGTATTTGATATGCCATGAAGTAAGAACTGAGTTCAACCTAATAAAGCTTTCAAGGAGAGTGAGACATTTAAAGTCTGGTTTTACCAGTTCCAGTGAGTTTCCATGGCCAAGAAAGGATTCAAACACTGGTTTCCAGAGTCCTTGTCCAACACTCTATCTACTATTGTGAAGTTCTTGGATAAGATGGACAGACTTCTAGAGCAGTGATGGCGAACCTTGGTCTCCAGGTATTCTTAGACTTCAATTATCATAAGTCCAAGTCAGCACTCCTGCTGATCAGGGCTTCTGGGAATTGAAGTTCAAGAATATCAGGAGTGCCAAGGTTTGTCATCACTGGTCTAGATCCATTTCAATTGGGGTTCAGGCTGCATCATGGGACTGAGACAGCACTGGTTACTTTGCAACACAACTTCCTAAGCGAAACCAACAAGGGGAATGTAACCCTGCTAGTGCTCCAAGCTTTTGCTACCGTCAACCATAGTATCATTCTGGGGAAAGTATTGACTTTAGAGATCAGAGGCTCTGCTTTTACCTGGTTCCAGTCTGTCCTTAATGATCAATGACAGATGGTACAGCTTGGAAATTTTAGTTTCAATCTCATGGGACTTCTGTTATGTCATTCCACACAGGTCTAACGTTTCCCCAATGCCTCTTATAACATCTATATGAAAACACTAGGGACAGTTATTCAGAGTGTTTCCAACAGTATACTAATGACATGCAGCCCAATCACTCTTTTATTTCATCTGCATAAATGCTATTCGAATCTTTGCCTGGCCACAGTTATGGACTGGATGAGGACTAAGAAACTGAAACAGAATCCTGACAAAATGGAGCTCATGCATTTAGAAGGGTTATCTGACTGGTTAGGGGGAAATCTACTTGGCCTAGATGAGGTTAGGTCACCATTGTTCGAAAGCCAGTCGTATCTGACTCTAGGGTTCAGTGCTCATCTCTATTTATAGCCAAAGAGCCAGTGCTGTCTGCGTCTGCAGATGTTTCCGTGGACATGTGGCAGGCATGCCTCACCACCAGAGTGCACAGAATGCTGTTTATCTTCCCACCGAAGCGATACCTATTTATCTACTTGCAATTTCTTGCTTTTGAATTGCTAGGTTGGCAGGAGCTGGGACAGAGATTGGAGCTCACTCTGTCGTGCAGTACTCAAGTCTCGAATTCTGACCTTCCAGTCTTCAAGTTCAGCATCTTGACCACTAAGCCACCACAGTCCTGCTAGATGAGGTTACATTGCCTTTAAAAGATTGGATCTACAGTTTTTTTATAAAGATACTTCCTTTTCTCCCTAGACCAAACCGATCTGTTTTCTTTATTCAGTTCAATTAACAAATAAACCAAACATTATGCTTGCGCTATTGCATCAAATGTCTATTGTGGCTGTAAAGCTTCATTAATCCAAAACCAGCATATGGCAAATTTTATGTCACTCTTGCATCACTGACAAAAGACACATCCATCAATAAAATTATGCGAAGAGCACCCGCAGCATTTTAGCAAAATTGTTACCAATATTTTGGAGATGAAAGTATTTTTGACCCACCACCCCCAATTTTAGGGAATTTTTCCAAAAATAATAAAAATAAATGAAATTTACACAAGTAGTGTGCAGGCTTCATGTGCTCAGGTTTAATTAAAACATGGTCTTGTGAGGTGCCATTTTACACTCATCTCTCTAGCAGTCTCTCCACATCTTGGCTTTCTGTACTTCAAAGATGGATGGAAAATCAATTGGGTTTACATTTTGACGCAGATATCCCAAACATGCAACCCTCCCCAGCCAAAGAAAGAGAGAATAAACGCAAAATAATCACCATGAAACATAGTAAAAACACCCCTTGAAACACTGTTCTATGACAGGCAAATAGTTTATCTACATTCTTTCGTGGTAATATAAGAAAATTCTTATAAGAATCCAAACAATCTGCTTACACCTCTAGTCTCATGTTCCCGCTCCCTCCTGTATTATGTTTTACTTAAATGTTTGTGCTGGCTGGTAGAGCCAGAGGTTGGGTGTTTGATTCCCCATTGTGTCTTTAGAGAGAAGAATTAACCTATGTAGTGGGCAAAATGCACAATCTCAGGGCATTTACCTAGAAAACCATGGGAAGGATTGTCATAAGTCAGAATAGACTTGAAAGCACACGATTATTATTCTTGTCAAATGCCAGTTTCTCCCCCTGTTCTTTTAAAGCCCTTTACTGCTTTATGGTTGCCAGATCCCAGAAGGCCTTTGTTTTATTTAACTTTATGGCTCCTTCTCATCTGCTTTATATTTCTGCTTTTAATTCCTACCAAATCTGTTGATAGGGACTGTGGTGGCTTAGTGGTTAAGATGCTGAACTTGAGGACTGATTACATAATTTTCATTTGTAGCTCAACTGTATTTATTCCCAAACTCAATTGTAACTCAATGATATTTACTCCCAAGTATTATTTTATACCAATGCTAGTATTAACTTTTAAAACCCTAAACTATTTAGAACCAAATTGTGCAAAGGACCACCTACACCCACATGAACCTCTGGGGTCTTAAGGTCAAACTTGCAGACTCTGAGCTGAATCCAATGAGTAGACTGGAACCACTGAAACCATTTACACAGCCTTGCTTCACCACTTAAGAACTGATTTAAATGATGTATAGTGGAACCTCAGTTAACGTAATTTATGCATTCTCCGGGACATTCCTTACAGCGAAAATTACTTTAACCAAATTTCCCATAGGAATGCACTGAATGCAATTTCCCAATCGCATAACAAAAGGAAATCCATAGAAAATAGTGGCTCGGTTTACAGATATTTTTCAGAACAGATTAATTGGTTTTCAATGCATTCCTATGGGAAACTACATTTCGGTTAAAGTACATTGTTTTTCAATGCATTCCTATGGGAAATTGGGTTAGAGTAATTTTCACTGTAAGAAACATCCCAAAGAAAGCATTAGTTATGTTAACCGAGGTTCCACTGTATTTTAGTTAAAGCTGCCTATTGGATTTATATGCTTGCTCTCTGGCCTTTTCATTGGTGGCTTGTAAACTGTTGAATTCAACAACCATCTCCCTCAAAGAGCTTTGCTTTGTTCCCCCATTTTCCTGTGGAGTCTAAGACTTATTTTACTTTACCAAGCTTTATCTTCATTTTTACAGCTGCATTACTATTACTATATTTAATTTTATCTGATTCTGTTTTATAAAATAAAAACATTTATTTTATACTACTGTACTGCTTATATCATTTTTACTGTACGCTGTGTTTTATTGCAATTTAATAAGGCTCAACTTCACCATTTTTGTTTTTCTACTGTAGATTTCTGGTTATTTTATATACTTAAGAATTATACAGCATTATATGGAGTGGAATATCTCATAGTTCAAATGCTAGCTCATGCTGTGCTCTCTTTTGGGTGCCACAGTGATAACAAGGCAAATGGGACAGTCTGTTTTATATTGCAGGCCAGTGACTTGAAAAATTGATATGATTTTAATGGCCAAAAATCCTTATTATCTTTGAGAACCAGCAAAATAACTACTTTTTAAAAATCTAACTACACTGACTGGATTTGTAACTAACTACCTTTTCAAACTTTTTTCTACAATATTGTACATTATATTTATTATTACATTATTTTATTATTGAAGTAATATATTATATTCTGAAGCTGAGAGAGGGGTCCCAAAGGTCACCCAATATTTTTTTTATACATTGCTCCTGTAGTTGCACTACTCAATGATCCTCCTCAGAGATTGTGGTATTTTTAAACCACAATCGGGTATACCCTGTTAACGGCAACCTTGTGTTGCTGGCTAATCTTTCTCATACTGGTTCAGGTGATAGGAACTGCAGAATGAACTTACCAAAAGGTGCCTTCATTTTGGCAGTTTTACGTCTGGCCTCGACACAGAGGAAAAAGACGACTACCCAAAAGTCTAGCAAATAACATAATTCAGAGGAACATGGGCAACAGAAAAATACTATTTCATGGCTCTGCTAACTATAACTGCCAGCTTAGTGGTTAAGATGTTGAGCTTGATGACTGGAAGGTCGACAGATCAACAGTTTGAAACCCAAGTGGTGTGTGAAAGAGTGAGTTCCCATCATCTATGCCAGTTATGGCGAACCTTTTAGAGACTGGGTGCCCAAACTGCAACCCAAAACCCACTTATTTATTGCAAAGTACCAACATAGCAACAGGGGAGGAAGGAAATGCTCCCATTGTGCTGCTGGGTCAGGGTGAACTCTGTGCTGTGGTGACTGCATGGGTGCCCACAGAGAGGGCTCTGAGTGCCACCTCTGGCACATGTGCCATAGGTTCGCTATCACTGATCTATCCCAATTCCTGCCAAACTAGCAGTTAGAAAGAAAGAAATTGCAAGTAGATAAATAGGTATCACTTTTGTGGGAAAGGTAACAGCATTCCGTTCTTGTCATGCTTGCCACATGCCCACAGAAATGTCTGTGGGCATGTGGCAAGATGCAGATAGTGATGGCTCTATAAACAGAGATGAGCACTGCCCCCTAGAGTCAGATACACCTGGCTTTCAAGCAAGTGAGAAATTTACCTTTTCCAATTTTGGATTTTTCAATAACTTTCCCCCTCAAATGAAAATGGCACACCCAGTAAAGGTGCCCACTGAGCACTTAAAAACCAACATTGTTCTTTTCAGTCCATACCCAAGGTTCAACATGCTAGTCATGTCTACATGCACAACTGATTAAATGTAATACATCATCTTATGACTCACATTGCAATCATGTGGCTTTTAGGCAGCAGATCTGCAACCATTCAGGAAAAAATACAGACCCGTCTTTTTCAAAGGCTCAGGTTACCAAGAAGAAGAAACTATAAAAGTGAATTTTATCTTGAATAACAAAGGTTGCCAACAAAGGTTATTCTACATGTTTGCTGACTGATTCATAAAGTCTGTAGTAGTACAGCAGGAATTGTTTCCCAGAAACCAGCCTCTGAGGACGCCCACTCTTTTCTCTGAATGAATGCATAACAACTTTCAAAGGAACACCTCATTTCTTACACAGAAACAGAATGAAAGCCGAGTGTAAAACAACAAGTATTCATTCACATTTTCCTATTGCATTGCTTTCTTTTCCACCTATTTCTGCAGCTGAACTCCTTGGCTTCAGGAGGAAACTTTTTTTCTGACGTAAATCTTACATATGCACAAAATAAAATAATCTGAGTTTTAGTTTCATCCCAATCCATGTTGCTCCAGGTGCCGGCACGAGGAATAGAGCCTTCTTGGTGGCGGCGCCCACACTATGGAACTCTCTGCCAGTTTTGCCAGGCCACATTATTTATCTTAAAAGAAATCAACCCTGATTGCTCCTTGGAAGGTAAAATAGTGAAAATGAAGCTAAAGTACTTTGGACATCAAATGAGAAGGGAGGATTCACTTGACAAGGCCTTGATGCTCGGAAAGATCAAAGGCAAAAGAAGAAGGGGGCTGCACAGATTGAGATGGCTAGATTGTATTATTGACGCAGTGGGCACAGAGTTGGGTGGGTTGAGAAGGATGGTGGAGGATAGGGGTGCCTGGCGTGCATTCTCCCTACATCCAATGCATAAGTGTATAATTGGACTATGCCACTCTTGATACCATCAATTGTTATTTGTGTATATTTCCGGTTTTAATCATTGTACACCGCCCAGAATGGTAAACTATCCCAGATTGGCAGTATAGAAAATAAGTAAATAAAAATGCTGTTTTCGTTTTCCTTCTCCCCTTTGTTCTTTTTACCTTACACAATGCTTATATGTATTGTGACCTTTGACTTGAGCTCAAGTGCCTTTAGGGGCTGCTGTGGATTAGTGGTTAAGATGCTGAGCTTGATGACCAAAAGGTCAGTAAAAACTCCAGTAGATATCTCTTCTAGGTGATATTCCTCTGGAGTGAGTGCCTGTTGTCATCCCAGTGCCTGCCAGCCTAGCAGTTTGAAAGCAAGAAAGTGCAAGTTGATAAATAACGTAAAGGTATAGGTCACCCCCTTGCTCAAAAGCCAGTCATATCCGACTCTAGGGTTCAGTGCTCATCTCTGTTTCATAGCCGAAGAGCCAGCGCTGTCTATGTTTGCGGACGTTTCCATGGTCATGTGGCAGGCATGACTAGACACCAGAGCACATAGAATGGTGCTTAAATGTTTACCCACTGAAGTAGTCCTTATTCATCTATTTGCAATTTCTTGCTTTTGAACTGCTAGGAGCTGGAACAGAGACAGAAGCTCACTCCGTCCTACAGTATTCGGGTATCAAACTGCTGACCTGCTGCCTTCCACTTGAGCCACTAGGTACATTCAAAATCAAATCATTTATCTATAGACAGCTGCTAAGGATATTAAGGGGTGACAATATCACTAATGTATAAGTGATGCACTGGATGAATGAAGAACAAGAATTGTGTAAGACCATTAAACAAAGAAAGCTCCAATATATTGGGCATATTTGTTTGTTTGTTTGTTTAAATTTATATAGCCGCCCCTTTGCCGGAGCGACTCTGGACAGCTTACAGCAGCATAAAACATCTAATTAAAACACTATAAAACCCATTAAAACCTGTAATTACCCATTAAGAAGTTATGAGGATCACATGAAGTATAGAATACTTCAACTTGTTACACCAGTGAAGATCCTTGGGAAGGGAGGCCCTTAACCTAGATGGATTTCGTGGCTAATAAACCTGAGAGACTGGTGTGACATGTCCTCGGAAAAACTGTTCTGCGAAATTAAGAAGAGGCATCGGAGGGTGCTGGCTCCATTTCCCCCTTCATAAAAGGCTTTTCCTGGGCTCCGTTTCACCCCAAAGCGCATCCCTAGCCACTCCAGAGTGGCTGGAGAGGTGCTTCGGGGTGAAATGGAGCACTGGGAAAGCCTTGGAGAAGGGGGAAATGGCTTCAGAGGTTTGCTATAGAGTGATGAAAATAGAAGAGGCTTCTATTTCCATAGCTCTATAGCGAAGAGCTGTCACATAGCCAACACACCATGCCCACCCAGTCACAAGACCATGGGCACTGTGTGGTAGGAAATTTTTTTGATGCCCACCACTGTCCACCAGACGCCGTTGCCAACCTGTACGGTAATTACCGTACAGTACAGTAATTTGGCCCTCCGTACGATGTACGACTACCATACAGAGATGTATGGTAATTTTCAGTAATTTTTTAAAAAATAATTTCAAAAAAAGATTATTTCCAGTTCCATCCTGGGTAAAAATGGGGGGGGGGAGATTATTTCTGTTTTCTTCCCTCATAAATATTCAAAGAAAATGTCCGCCCAGGCTCTGCCCAGTATGCACGTGTAGAAATGGATCTGCGCATTCGCGAACCCCGTACGGTAATGTATGGTAATTTTTGCGCAGCATCGTATGGTAATTACGGTTTCCAGGTTGGGAACAGAAATGTCTGCAGACTCCAACAACGCTTGCTCTTTGGCTGTAAACGGAGACAAGCACTACCCCCTAGAGATGGATGACTGGCTTTTGACTGGAAGTTGTACTACAAAAGAGACTTTCCCGACCTGACTCTTGTGCCCCTAAGCTAGTATTTCAGGCCTGGCTCACTAATTCCCCCGCCTCTTCTTTTTTTTTTTTTTTTGCATATGAATCCACACAACAAGCTGCTTTTACACATCACAGTTGCTGCCTGCTTTCAAACCTCACAGTTCGCTTATAAAGTTTCTTTCTCGGGATACTGCCGACCTGAAGGGTCCTCCTCCACTTCCCTTTGTCTCCATTTCGCCTTTTGTCTCGGTGTGATGGGGATGTCTTGTGCTCATTCGCACCACTCTAAAGGCTAACAGCCCTAGAGGAAAGCAGGGGAGCCGAAAAGAAAAGGCCAATCTCCACACACTTAAAAAGGTCAAAAGCTGCTCCCTGAAGGGAGAAAGAGGGAGGGATGAGAGAAAGACAGCCAAAAAGGCTAAGAACCCCTTTACCAAAGGGTGAGCAGCATTTCTTTTGATGCTTAAACTGCTTGCCTTTGAAGGGGTCCGGCCTTTTTGTTCTTGTTGCAATTACGCGGCAACTCCTGGGGTCTAGCGAGGAAAGAGGAAATAAACCTTTCTTCCAAAAAACCGTTTGGAAGTAGGAACTAATGTTTTAGGTTTAAAGCTGGCCAAAGTACATTGGTAGTGTAGTTGTACCTTTGCAGGTACTGCCAGGGCTGGCCCAAGATAGTCTGAGTTGGGGTGGCAAATAGTACTCCCCAGTGACCCAGGTCAGGGAAAGGTAGCCCTTGCTCAAGAGCCAGTCGTATTTGACTCTAGGGTTCAGTGGTCATCTCTGTTTATAGCCAAAGAGCCAGCGCTGTCTGCGTCTGCATGGACATGTGCACAGAACGCTGTTTACCTTCCCACCAAAGAGGTCCCTATTTATCTACTTGCAATTTCTTGTTTTCAAACTGCTAGGTTGGCAGGAGCTGGGACAGAGATGGGAGCTCACTCTGTTATGCAGTACCCAGGAATCGAACTCTGACCTTCCAGTCAGCGAGTTCAGCATCTTACCCACTTGAGCCGCAGCCGCCCTTGACCCAGGTCAAGGTACCTGCTAAACAAAGCCAGCAAAGTTATTTTTGCTGCTCTTTTGAGGCAGAAAACCTCGTAAGGGCCTGACCTCATCGATGGCAGTAAAATAGCCAAGTAACTGCCGGACGGAATGAGCTCCCGTCTTTGTCCCAGCTCCTGCCAACCTAGCAATTCGAAAGCAAAAAATTGCAAGCAGATAAATAGGGACCACTTTGGTGGGAAGGAAACAACATTCCATGAGCTCTAGTGTCTAGTCATGCCTGCCACATGACCACGGAAACGTCTGCAGAAGCAGACAGCGCTGGCTCTTCAGCTTTGAAACAGAGATGAGCACTGAACCATAGAGTCGGATACGACTGGCTTTCAAGCAAGGGAAACCTTTACCTTTACCTAACAAGTTTAAAAAATGCTGTCCTTTAGTGATAGCCCAAATCTGGGCCCAATGGAGTCACCTTGCCCCTGGATTCAGCAGTGTAGGTTGTGTGAACTGCCTCTTAAACAGGGCAGAAGGGATACACAGAATAAAATAAACCCTCAGACCATTGATGACAATATAGCTTACCACAATCAGAGCAGGGGAGGGGGTATTTTGTTGTCAGCAGTTTAGGGTAGGGTACATGGAAAGAGCCTCCTTGAAGATTGCGGTATTTCTGAACCACAGTCAGGCATACCCTGGCCTAGACACAGAAGGAGGAAGAGGAGACTAATGAAGTGGATTTGGTTCACAAAAGCTCACATTTAAATACAGGAGTTAGTCTTTAAGGTGCCATAACTTTTTTTTGCTGTTTTATTTACTCTCTGATATAAATGAGTATTGTTTCACATCCTTACTGGGCACATTGTACATGAACTGCACATACAGTAAAACCTCGCTTAACAAACGGCTTGTAGAATGAAAAAATCACTTAGCGAGTGGGAATCCATAGGAAATAGTGGGCTCATACAACAACAACAAATTGCAAAGAGAGCTGAAGTCCCCCAGGCTGCATTGTGCCTGGGAGGTTTTATAGTGCTGAAACCGGGCATGCTTGTGTGGAGTGAATTTTGGAAGCAACATTTGGAGACCCATTCCTGAAATTCTGGGAGTGCAGTTTTGGATTCTGGAGCACTACTCAAGCAGGGAAAAGTAGGGATATGTGAATCAATGTTTGCAGTGGTCTTGGGGGGGGGGGTGGAGGGGTTTTCAAAAAGGAGTATGGGAGGCATTTTTAGTTTGTTCTGGGAGCATTTTTAGTTTGAAATTTTTAGTTTGGGGGCATCTGTATATCTAGCGATTTTGCATGGCTTTTAATGACCATTCTGCATTGTGTGTTGGTTTCCATGTCAGCACATGTGCTGTGCATTGCTTTTACTGTATGTTCTGCATTGTGGGTCAGTTTCCATGTCAGCACATGTGGAAAGATTTTTGGGCTTTTTTCTGAGGTTTGGAACACATTATTTAGTTTTCAATGCATTCCTATGGGAAAATGCAGTTTGCTTAAATAAACGTCCCGGGGAATGCATTAATTGTGTTAAGTGAGGTTTTACTGTATATCAAGATGCCCTATTTCTTGTTTTCTATCTCTTTTGACTATTTATCTCTTAAGAGTTAGGGAGGGTATTGGAGGGTTTATGTATTTTTAAGACTGTATTTTAGATAAGGGTTTTAGTAACGTTTTTATCTGTAATGGCTGCTCATTCCATCATGCAGTACCCGGGTCTCGAAATGCCGACTTGCTAGCCTTCCAGGTAGCAAGGCAAGCTTCTTAACCACTGACCAATGAAGCGCTTGTTTCTTCTTACATCCATCGCATAATTGTCGCCTCTGCCCTTCACCACGAGATCAACTCTGTTAATTTTGCCCCAGCAGGAGCTCTACATTCTGGGAGGTTCTATCATTACCTTATAATAATAATTTTGTGTCAGAAATTATTCTGGTTGAAAGGATTTTTGCTGGAGAAACTCCGCTCAGGGAATGCCCAAATGAGTTTCATTTCATGTCCCCAAGATCTTTTCCCACCGAAGTGTATATGTTGTATACGTGATATATATTTAATATATGGAGATGAGAAACCCTGTACTGGTTACCTATGCATGCTGATATCTATCTCTTCAAATATAGATATCTAACATAAAGCCTTAAGACCTTATGTTTCTTATGCAATTTTGTTACATAAAGCAACGTCTCCATATTATATTCGGATCATTCTGTGCTCAGTTTATTTTTTTATTTGCTACAGCTTTGACTGCTCTGTGTGGAACAATCATAAACCCAAAGCAGATTATACTTTATATGGCCCCTAATCAATATCTGGATTTTCCCTAAATCAGAAGCTTTTCACAGGCCCTTGATAAGGTTGCTGACATGGGCTAGTGCATTTTAAGTAAATACAATAGCACTGTATCATGACAAACACAGAATGTTTGATGATGCAGCATTCTATAAAAACAGCTTTGATCTCCATCCCTAGAAGAAAAATAGATGAATGGCCAAGCCACCTTGGATCGATTGATAGATAGATAGATAGAAGGAAAGAAAGAAAGAAAGAGTTAAGTTAAGTTAAGTTGTCCCACAACATTTCCCAGAATAGAAGTGAGGGACCACTGATAGTCCATGATCACAATTTGAAAATCTCTTTCCCTAAAATTAACCCATTTTTATATGTCTACAACTTTGAGGCAATAAAACACAACAAATGTATTTATCTTGGGCACTGGATAGAATTCCATGAGCTCTCTGAGACTCAGAGCCCCTGGGTGGAGAAGAAGTCTTGTATCTTTCATAACCCAAAGCCTTTCCAGTGAAATAATCCAGTGAAACATTTAAGGGAGGGGTAGGATGAACTTTTCAGAAAAGCAAGAGAAGATCAGTTTCAGCAAAACAATTGAGAAGATCAGACTAGGAAACAGAACAGTAGAAATTAGGAAGACAAAATAACTCCAGGGAACATATTAATACTTTGAACCTTCTCATTTGGAGCATGCTCAAAGTAAAGGATCTTGATGCTTTCCAGACTCCAGACACTTCGTCTAGTGAATTTCCTCTCCATTTGGTTTATTAAAAATCTGAACTTTCTTCTGGTATACCTGAAGAATTACCTTGGAGTCATTATTCAGAAATGAGTCTGTGCATTGGTAGATGTCTCTGTGATGACATTCCGCACATGCAAATTGACTTGAGAAATCAAGTTCATCTGCATGCGGTTTTTTAGCCATTTGGATATCATGTTACCCACTGGCTAGGCAGACCATGACGTGTGCCCTCCCTCCACTTTCACCTTGCCCAAGGGATCCAACAGAGGACGCTTTGGTGAGCTTTAGTCCTGGCCTAACATCATTGACAAGAGATGGGCCACACTGCCTGGTTAGACCACTCAAGCCCCCGCACCCCAACAAGACTCTCACCTAGCTGAACAAAAAAAAATGTGAACCATGCATTCATTCACTTAGGAGTTTATCCAACAAAGTGAGGACTGTAAAGTACATCCTAGATACAGCTTTGTATCTCTTCTCCCCTGTTTGCATATTGGCAACCGCAGAACTGCCTTTGTATTGAACAATTTTCCCAATTAGTCCTGACAACATTTATTTTAAATTTTCTCATTTTAAATCTTGCCATGTTTTTGTCAATTAGGCTTATATGAAGAAAAATGTGCTTGTGCACCCAAAATATCAAACTGAGCCAACATTTTAATTTCCATGAGTGAGGAAGCATGAAAGCAAATACCTTGATTCAACTTGATAAAAGGAGACACATTATTTTGTTGAGCACTGTATTTAAATGATGATAAATGTAGAGGTAGAAAGCTCTTATTAAAGAATATCAGGCTGCTCTGTACAATGCTCACATACCAGAACAATTATACTTTTGTAGCTTTTGTATAGCACACAATTCCTTTTTGATATGCATGTTAAGCTCTCTTCTTTCTTCTCCATCGATTCCTCTCCCTGTCCCATCTAGTCTCTAAAAGTACAGGTTAAGTGAGAATATTAGATAGAAAAATTTCATGTGAATGATTTATAGAAAAGTTCTGTTGAATTTATGAGGTAAAAAATTGAAGCAATTGGATCCCTCGATATGTGGTGAACCTAACCCTCAAAGACTGGTTCTGAGAACATGGCAAGTATATGGTATAGAGGAAATGAGACCAATTATTTTATCTTGCCATTTAGAAGACATCAGGGAAAATGGGTTTAAATTGAAAAAGGTAGGTCAGATATTGGGGAAGACTTTTTAAAGGAAGGCAGTACTGAAGCAGTTAATACACTACAAAAAGAGAAAATGGAATCTACCTGCATTGGACATAAAGTAAACGCAAGTTACCCAGAGATACCATGTGCACTTGTTAGGTACAAAAATATATATCACTTTTACCCCCAAAATGCCCCCGAACACCAAGGCCACAGCTGATCCTGGGCTGCTTCTCCCAGCCTGAGGGAAGGTAAAAGCCACCAGCCCCTGGCCTGCCGAGAACACCAAGGCCACAGCTGATCCTGGGCTGCTTCTCCCAGCCTGAGGGAAGGTAAAAGCCACCAGCCCCTGGCCTGCCGAGAACACCAAGGCCACAGCTGATCCCGGGCTGCTTCTCCCAGCCTGAGGGAAGGTAAAAGCGACCAGCCCCTGACCTGCCGAGAACACCAAGGCCACAGCTGATCCTGGGCTGCTTCTCCCAGCCTGAGGGAAGGTAAAAGCCACCAGCCCCTGGCCTGCCAAGAACACCACCTTCGGGAGGGAGACTGGCGAGAACACCTGAGGCAGGGCGACTTCTGGACTCCTGGTTGGGCTCCAAGGCCACCTCCACCACCTCCACCGCCTCCACCGCCGCTTAGCCGGTTTCATCTTCGGGAGTGGAGGCCGTTGAGAACATTGGACGTTTGTCTTCCGTCCGATGGCTGGTTTCGGAGAGGGGATATTTTTCCCGGCTGTGCGGGTCCGGCGCAGCAGCTACAAGGAGGACCTTGTGCCGCCAGGACCGGGGGCAGGGAGAACATCGGCTGCACCTGGGGTCGCTTGTGGCCCCAAAGATGGCGGCTCCCACCATCTATGCAGCCACGAGCCTTGCGCTGCCAGGACTGGGTTGGGGAGGAGAGCGTTGATTGTACCTGGGGTAGCTTGCGGCCACCAAAGCGGCGCCCTCCGCCATCCCGGCAGCCACGAGCCTTGCGCTGCCAGAACTGGGGCGGGGAGGAGAACATTGGCCGTACCTGGGGTTGCTTGCGGCCTCAAAAGTGGCACCCCTCGCCATCCCTGCAGCATCCCGCCTCATGCCGCGTGGACCGGGGTGGGAAGGAGAACTATGGCCGCACCTGGGGTTGCTTGGCGGCCATAGGGGCAGTGCCCCCCTCCCCATCACCCCCGCGGCCTTACAGCGCTTGGACCAGGGCCGGGAGGAGGAGACTCCCGTCATTGGAGTTCTGTTAGGGGGTGCAGGGAGTGAGAGGGTATGTTTTAAGTGCGTTAGGGAGGGAGGGAGGGAGGGGAAGATGGCCTTGCCAGCCAGGAAGAGAGGGCGACACTCCGTCTGGGTTAATGGTGAAGGTTCCAGGGGCTCATTTAGAGGTTGTG